>JAHWFO010060970.1:8193552-8344498 GCA_023313115.1 Rhysida immarginata
ACTATACGAACACCACACACGTACTACAAATAAAACAGGACGTTACAGTTCCTTCTATTATGCGCGGCACACCCACTGACTGCCTTTGAGTGGCAAATAGATTTGAGGTGCAGAAGATTTATAATAACGGCTTTAAGCTTTAACAAATGTGGCGGAATGCCAGCAAAGTTCTGTTGATTTAAGAATTCCACTGGATAGTTGTCATTTCATATCAGTAGAGTAGATGCTTATCTAAACATTTTCTTCACCTGGCAAACGTTCAACGATGGAGACATATATTTGGACGGAATCTTGATGTTAAGATGGCATGACATAAAATGGTTTGCATCTAAGAGATTTCCAAAGATACTGTCTACATTTCGTCCAAGGTGTCGACTACAAGTGTCGATTCTGATAATGTAATACTGCTCTCCTCTTAAGTTGGTTCAACACCAAACCCAATATTGAATAAGAATTTTTCCCAGTTGACGACAATTTGATTTATAATCCGCGCATTTTGAACACAAAGAATACAGTCCCTCCACCATGAGTTAAAATAAAACAATTTCTGATGTCATCTTTATTTCTAGTGTTTACATTTTTGTTGGGAATCAGTTGAAATTAGCCCCAACAAGTTGCTGCTATCAAAAATAAGCAAAAAATGGACCGAGTAATTATTGAGTGGCATCTTAATACCATTTCTAAATATTGCGGTACCCGATTATCCTTATAATACGGTGTATGTCATTGACAACAACATCAGCCAGAAACAATTAAAATTAATTTAACTATAATTGATTAATTGACGCTGGCGTCACATGCTTCCATCAACCAGTTCATTTTGAAGAGTCAATGAAAATATTCTAGCATCATAATTTTGGGGAGGAAGATATTACACAGAAACAAACTTTATGTAAGCTATTCTGGCAAAAATGAGGGGCTTCCAGATTCAAAAACAATTGTGCAATAATTGAAAGAGATTTTTTAAAAAGATTTTCATACTACTTAGAAATAATTATATTCCGACAGCTTACTGTTTCCTTTTTGTATTTCTTATTGCTATCATACTGAGATAATCAATGTGCTTGATGTAACGATGATATCTTGCTTGAATTCACAAAATCCTCTTAGAAATCCTCTTTTCTTTGAAGCCTAACACTTTGGAACTGGGCACCTTTTGTCTTCAAGATTGAAGCTTGTCCAAGTCTATTATATTCCAATTAATCCCATTGACTTCAGCTGGTTTCCCTTTCAGCTTGAGGAACAAATCAATAAAAACAAAATCTTCCTTGTGACTGACTGTCTTCTCGTGTGGGTTCAGAATAAGATTTTCTTCCTCTCCCCT
The DNA here is from genome assembly GCA_023313115.1 of Rhysida immarginata. NCBI lineage: Eukaryota > Metazoa > Arthropoda > Chilopoda > Scolopendromorpha > Scolopendridae > Rhysida > Rhysida immarginata. Next base: position 8,194,877 of record JAHWFO010060970.1, read on the forward strand.
GAGAATTTTACTAAGTTTTTCATCGCACACGAGTTTATTCGGCTGCCCCTCTCGCGTGTTTCTTCGCCACCGAATGTTTATTCGGAGGGCTTTATTCGGAGAGCTTAGAGAAATGAGCACACTTGTAGAATGAACAGTGACACGCATCGATCACAGAGCAGTGTATATACAACGGAATATCAAAACGGAAACACCTGTCGCTTTACAAGAGTTTCATAAAGAAAAAACTGTGATGGTACGGCGTCTTGGAGCCAGTACCTCTGGAACGGCACCATTTGTAGGCCGCTGTCATGAGTACGTATTAAGTGAGGTAAGGAAGGTCAAACGAGGAACAGTCTTGTAACCGTATGTCGACCGCATTGATGTCATAGCGATCGTACGGCTATGACATACAGTCCGACACATCATCCGCAATAATGGTGATCAATTCGTCAAACCCTTCTTTGCATGGGGTTGCGTAGTCATGGGTCCCAATGTACGTGTTAACTGTAATCCTTGGGAGGGGGGGAAGCGCATGAGGCAAAAGTTCATCTAGGCCTACAAGGAATCGTGGATTATTGGAAAAAAGTATCCTGTTCTGACTAATCCAGACTCCTGGTCCGTACTTAGACTGCCGAGCGCTGGATGTAATGGATGCACTTATGCATCACCACCGCCGAAATATTCCGCAACTACTGTTCAGATTATCAAAGGGTACCTGTTGCCAACTCATCGAATCAATACTCGGAGAATGGCCGCTGGTTTACGAGCTACGTCATATTAGATGATGATCATAATGAAATGGCTCTTCCGTTGTAGTTGCTCGAAACCACAAAACAATCCGATAACACATGCTACATATAACGTTTTTTAATATTTTCTTCATTGTCGAAGACTAATCAAATTGCATGTCTTTTTTCAAAAATATTCGTGATGAATTATAATGTGAAAAAGCGATGTTAAAAGATTAGAATCCTCAATTATCTTGACAAATAATTTGCTCTTTCCTTTCATTAGGTTATTTTGCAAGCTCCAAAAACCCTTAATATTACGACATGATTGGGTCATTAATAGCAATTATTCTAGAAACTTAATATTTTGGATATTATTTCCAATTTTATTAAAATTTGTTAAATGAAATCTGATAATGAATGATTTGCTATGATTAAAACGAGAAAATTTAATTATGGCGTTGAAATGATGCAAAAACTGTAAAGTGCAATTATACGAGTAAATGAAAGGGGTTGTGTTACGAAGAAAAATAAGAATGCCTAGAAAAATTTTCTTTTAAACTGGTACAAAACAGAGAGGATTTTCCGTTCGTTTAGAAAAAAGGATATATCAAATCTCCTGCTTTTCTCAAAAAGCTATGTTGACAGTTGTTTTTATTCAACATAGTCTCCTTTGGGTTCAACGTATTTTTGCTTCGCTGCTTGCATTTTTGTTTGAGATCAATGATCAAATCCGGCCGCCCAGAACGGATTTGCTGTTATCTCCTGCGGGAATCAAAATCTCTATGGAGGCGTTGTTACTCAATATTTGTTCAGTCCTTGCAAGTCACTATCTCTTGGAAGATAATTATTGGACCTGCAGAAAACTATGATAAGGCTGTTCAAATCCTGATTGATTCTCCACAAGGCTTCACTGTCGGACTATACCTGTAAGCTTCTTTCGACGTTCTTCACACAAACCCGTTTGATGGGGAACAGTATGAAAGACTATATAATGTTTCTACTCATCAGTAGTTTTGAGTTTGTTCTCTGCGTGCATACTTGTGCAGAAAATACTTTTTCTGATACATTTACCTTGTTTATTAATGGCTTGGCGATTGCAATCTTACTAATATATCGAAGTTTGTCTTATGAATACACCGGCTAGACGAATTCGAATAATGTACCATTTTTTGGAAATGGTATTGCGCGACGTCCACAATGTACAGATGCCAGCCAGAATATACAAAAGCAACAGCCGCTAGCGGCGCCTACCATTTCGGGTACGGGGAGGGGGGTTTAGGCCCATAATTATAGGACCCCATTGCAAAGCTGCCTACAGGCGAAATCAGCCATTAGAAAAGTGTGAAATTTTGTGGAGAACGTAATAAAGGGACGGGAATTTGTTTCAGCGAAAAAAAAAAAAAATTACAAATTTCGCCACCAGAGAGCGTTTTACGTTGAATACCTGTAATAAAAATGTAAATTTAGGCCCGTCACGCGACTTTTGACTTTGGGGACATTTGAAATATTTGGTAAATCGTGACAGTCCAAGAACTTTACCTGATCTGAAAGACAGCATTTCACGCCACGTGCGCAACATTTCGCCGCAGACACTTCGGTCAGATGGTATCTGAAAATGATGGCCATTAAGTGGAACATGTTATGCTGTAATTTTTCACACATGTGGCTAAGTAAGTAGTTATTAAAACGCCCTCTAGTGGCGAAATTCGTAACTAAATTATTATTTTTTCCGCTGAAACAAATTCCCATCCCTTCATTAAGTACTCCACAAAATTTCATACTTTTCTGATGACTGGTTTCACCTGTAGGCAGCTTTGCAATAGGGTCATTTAATTATGGACACCCTGTATAATAAGAGTTTCGTGATATCAATACCCTTTAGATTAAATACCATTCTCCTGCAACGGAAAGTATGCATCAAATATTTTGTGAGGTTAGCCATTGTTTTTTTTTTGTTTTTTTTGTGGCTCTATACGATAAATTTTTGCATTTTTATTTATTTATTTATTTATTTATTAGTACTGGTAATCCAATACGCCCATCCAGTGCCTAGCCGTGCCTAATGTTGCTTAACTTCACAGAAGCTGGTATAATGGATTTGATAGATATAATGGATGATGATAAACTTTGTCAAAGCCGATTGTTCTAAAATATCCAGAATTTATCGTTCAAATGTAGAAGCGAAGATGGTACCAGTTTGATCATTTATCATTCACCATTCATTTTTGCTCTTTCTTAAATATTGACAATGTTTAAAAAAAAATCGCAAAATAGTAAGAAATTCCTAGAGATAAATGACGAAAGGAGAAGGAAGAGAGCGAAAGAGAAGTGGTTCGATCCACCAACTCATTATCCGTCGAACGATGGACGACAATTGGATTTACTAGCAACGCCCAACGACACCACTACCAGCGAAAAAGGGGGACAATTGACTTTTCTTTCCGACAGAAACTACTTTAGCTCTTTTTTTCCTAGGATTATGACATTTTCTTTCTCCCTCCCCGCACCTTTATGGGAGACATATTGCGGTCATGTATAAGAGAAAAGATGAAAAAGAAATTACACCTGGAACGAGCAGTGGAAGAAAACAAAAGATGAACAAAGCATTCTCGGATATACTTTAAAAGAAGATTTTTCAAATTAATGTAAAGAGAATAAGAATGAGTCTTGTAAAGTCCCCCATGCGGTTATGGTCGTTTGATAGTTTTCGAATTAACATAGGCAGGCCATTTAGTGCTTTGCAGATGTCTATTAAAATTTATCAACGATTGATTCTGATGAGCAGAGAAACTTCTTTTCCGATTAAAAGATTTTCTTAGAAGGCGTCTCTTTAACTGATCATCAAAAAGTTTTTTTTTTCTAAATGTTCTATTACAACTGCTACAAATTTTTAAAATTACTACAAATAAAATTTCAGATATTAAATCATTAGAATTAAATCATTATTTCTCATTTCTCTCAAATCTAATTATTGCTTATGGATGCCATTCTTTCATTAATGACAAATAATGGAAGTGATTTTTCCAACCTCACCATGTTATCACTTAGATGATTGATGATAGCTTTTTGGTGACATTGACAAGTGCTCTTTTCACTGATGACCAGATTTCCTCGTAATCTTATTCAGTTTTTAGAACAATTTTATTGATTAACATAATGTCGTTCATTTTGACGAGCAATTTTGTGAAAAATAAGGAAGGAATTTTGTTAAAATGTGGCTATAATCTTCAAATATTAAATTTTTAACTTCCTTATAATTTATAGAAAACTCAAAGCATGAAAGACTCTAAATCATCTGTTTGCTTGCAAACCTTCTTTCATGAAAGCAATTATGCATGAAAGAATGTTAGTAATATTAAATCTTCGAAAATTATTCTTCTTTAGAAATATAAAATGACTAAATATTAGCTGTAAGAAATTAATTTCTTTTGCAATAAGCCTGGCTCATTAATATCAGTTGAAATTTTATTATTTAAATTCCTTTCAAATCTAGAAGGAAAAAAAAAAACAAATAAAAATAGCTAATTCCTAATATATGTATTGTATTTTTTTAACTCCATTGTATTTTTTAAAGTCTTAAGATGAATTTATTGAATACAGCAAGCCAAGGAAATTTAATTACTGAGGGACCAAAAAGGCCCGAATAATGAGCTTTTCAAATCGATAAAAAGGAACGACTGATGAGGAGCCACCAAAGGAATTCAAGCGTAACAGAGGCACAGCAACATTGTTGTTGCCTTCTCCCTTTTGGGAGACAATTCACAATTCCTTACACCCCACGTTTTTATCCCTTTTTCTTTCTTCGATATCAAAGAAAGAAAATTGTGGCCTTAGATGATTCATTAGTCAATCTAAACGGGCTTTTTTTAGGCCATTCATCAATGATTCATTGGAGGTTGGATTCTCAAGAAATTCAATAATGGATCTCGAGGCAATTTATTGATGCTATTACGTCTTGAGTAAAAAAGGAAAGGTAATGCTGCCCTCAAGTTAAAAGGGAATTTATAATGCCTACAGGTATCAACATTCTATACATCAAATTTTCTTTTAAAATTTTTGTCTAAAGGAATGGAATTTTTTTTCCCGGTAACCGGATGCAAGACTCATCTTCTTGAATAATAAATTATTTCCCATTGCGGCTTGTTTTTGATTAACGTCTTCATGCTCGATTCATCATACCCTTCCAGAATATAGATTTAGAATCATTAATATACAACGAAGAAAATAAGAACTTACCGGATATAGAAACTTAAAGTTTTCAGTAAGAATTTTTTTTATATAAATGTTTTTTGCACATAAAAAATTTGAATGGCGTACGGTAATTTCAGTTACTAAGTTGTACTTTCCTCCAAACTACTCTACCCATTTTCTTTTTCTCAGAAACTATTTATTCAACGTACAAATATTTGAACATACTCAAAATATATGTTTCCCTTACTCGTTCAATATTTTCCACGTAATCTTCTAATCACCCTTACACCAGCGCGAAATGTATAGCCATATCTTCACTGTATGAATTGCTCTGAATGTAAGTTCAGTGACTAACGTGCTCTTGACAGCAAAACTTTCATTTTTCAGATCTAAGTATACATAAAGTTATGAAACGAAAATAATTCTAACTGAAAAAAAAATGGGTCTAGGAGGAATTTTTTCACGCCATACTTTCGGAAATTAATAATTAATAGGAAATAAAAAGTGGTAAAGAAAATTCAACGGTCTGGACTCAAAGCAGAGACTTTTGGATTACCCTCCGGATGCCATAACCACTAAGCCACAGAAGATCCCTGGTTTGATTCCAATCCGTGGAATTTTCTTTACTGCTTTTCTATATTTAATATGCGGAGGTGTGGCGAGAACAAATCCTCCTAGAATTATTTCCGGTTATATTTATAAATTTATTCGCCATTTAACAGTAAAGTAGCCGCGAACAAGGAGCCGCGCTGTAACCTATGCTCATAAGGACATGCTTAATAGTGACAGCTTTCAAATGGCTTATCTTATCTTGTACAAAGGGTAGATTATCGCAGAGCAATAATCTGCAGCACTTACTCCTTCGAGGGAGTTTTGCGCCATCCCAGTAACTAACCACTGCTACGAGATGACAGTAGCAGCCGGGACCGACGGCTTAACGTGCCTGCGAATGAACAAACCAGTGGATATCACCAGCTGCTGGACATCCAGCACTGTTCACTCAGCAAATGGGTCAGATTAAAGCCCCCCAACAGCTGTGCTCTAAATAGCAGTCCCACCCAGCAGTGGTCCTCAAGCCACAGGCTGTCACCCAGCCAGCAGTTGGCCGCGCCTGAAGTTGCTTAACTCCATCGATCAGCGAGCCAACCGACGAGACAACCAGGCCACGGCCACCCCCTTCAAATGGCTTAGTGGTTATAGCAAAGGGACGATAACCCGAAGTTTCCTGGTTAGAGTCCTTGCCAAGGAAATTTCTTTACTATTTGTCTCTATCCAATTGAAAATACATCTTATAAGCGTTTAGTAAAATTTGCCATTCAGATATCAGAAAGTAATTCCATTTATTTTTGAAAGGAGGATATATAGTCGCTGTGTAAAAGTTAACATAGCTAAAAAGGAGGCTGATTACATGCACAGACACTGCATAACAAGAATTGTTCCTGTGCATGCGCACTACGTTCTATCAGTCGTTTAAATAATGGCCGCCGCTATCACATCGTCTACAGTGGAAGAATAGCGGAGCTGTTATAAGATTTTTTTCGCAAAACGTAAGAAACCCGCTGAAATTCTTGGGTAAATGATAGAAGTTTTCGGTGCCGACTATCTGGACTATTGCAAATTGTGCAAATGGTATAAAATATTTCAGGAAGGAAGAGCTAGCCTTGGCGATAAATAGCGTTCTGGGCAGCTTGCATAAGCGGCAACACTAGCCATTATCGAGGACATTACGAGAAAACAACACAGAGAAAACCGTCGTATTTCCTTGAGAGAAGTGAGTGAAATGTTTCACATATGGTTCTGTACGAGATATGGTGCATGAGAAGCTTGGATACCGCACAATCTGTTCACAAATACAGTCTGCAACATCTGCAGTGGTACAACCAGGAGGAAAATGCGTTTCTGAATGTTATTATCACAGTAGATTAGTCCTGGGTCTTAGATTCACACCTGAGCCTAAAACTGCAAGCATGATGTTGAAGCATCCACATTTTCCAGTTCGCAAAAAATTCAAAGTTTCTCCATCCGCTTGGAAGATTTTGCTTACCGTTTTTTGGGATATGCAAGGCATCCTACTCACAGAGTTCCTGCCTCGTAGGTCAACCTTCAATGCTGCTAGCTATTCGGGATAAGCGACCAGAAAGAGGAAACAATGATCGACGTCATGGTAACGTACACTACATGATCAAAGGAGTTGGGACACCTGTTGCTCTACCGTAAAGCCGCAAAAAGCTTCAATCAGTAGTGTGTAGAACCACCCCGAGCTGCTATCACTGCCTCCACTCTACATGGCACACTGTCCAAAAGTTTACGGTATGTGTCCACAAGTATTGACCTCCATTCCTCGAGTAGTGTCGTGGTCAGTTCCTGGACAGATGTAGGGCGAACCATCCTGGATCTCACACGTCGTTCCAATTCGTCCCAAAGATGTTCGATGGGGTTGAGATCAGGACTCTGAGCGGGCCAATCCAATTCTTCAACCCGCATCTCATCAAACCAGTCGGATATGGTTCTTGCTTTGTGGCAAGGCGCATTGTCGTGCTGGAAGAGGAACGGCCCGTCACCGAAGTGTTCCCACAGCGCTGGAAGTGCCCCGTTATCCAGAATGGTCCTGTAGCCATCAGCATTGAGGTTTCCGTCCACCTTGATGAGCGGACCTAGTCCAGTCCAGGAGAAACACCCCAGGTGTTCACAGGGGTGTCCCAACTCCTTTGATCATGTAGTGTATATGGCCAACGTCGTCCAAGCAAAACTGTTCCGTTTTAGTTGGGAGTTTCTGGACCACCCAGCCTACAGTCCGGACTTAGCGATCTCGGTCCCAACACCTCTTTGATCCCTTGAAGAGATTTCTGGGAGGTCAGAATTTGAGATTAACGAAGAACTCAAATCTGCGGCGCGCCATTCTATGACCAGGAGTTCTATGATCAGGGAAACTGGCGCAACGTTGGGATAAATGCCTAAATCGTCAAGGTTCCTATGTGAAAAAGTAAATAAAGACGTGTAGTTTCAGCTGCACTTAGTTGTTTAACTGTATGTTTTGTAATTTTGTTTGAAAACCATAAATGGCGTTAGTTTCTGATATCTCCTCGTAGTTATTAGTGCCTACTGAAAGGAACTTATTGTATAGTGATCATAACGGAATATTAAATTATTTTTATAATAATGAGTTTTAGAAATTGCGACTATCCACAAACTAAACGAATTCAGATATACTCCAGCCAACTTAAGAGCACTCAAATTCAATTGAATCAGCACATTGAATCAACACAATTTGACGTTGAGTGTTCTTATTAGGATGGCTTGAGTGCACGTAGGCCGACAAATTAAGGACGAGTGAAATAATTCAATGGCAAATTTCAATTAAAGTAGCTGTAATTGTTTAATAAGTTATTCAACAATGGACCATTTTGCTAGTATAGGCATTTCTTTACTTATTTTGCGTATTTTCGTTAAATTTTTGATTAATACTTATTGAAGGGAGGCTATAAAAATGTTTGCTATAAAATTTTGAAGCAAAAGCATCCGCCATGTTTGTGAGCAGCCTTTGGGCGCTTTCAATAGTTGTCATTTTTGCTTCAAGGCAGGATTCCTAAAATTAGCGTTGCCGCATGCTGCTAAAAGCGCTACCCAATGCAACGCAGCCTAAATTACAGCTCGTCGTTTGTAATAGTCTCACAGATGTCTTTTTTAGCAGACAACCACATAAGTGCTGTCAGTAAACTTCTAATTTGTAGCATGTAAAATTTGATTTAATGATTATTACTCGTTACTTACTGAACAACTTAGTATAACAAAAAAATTCTCATTAACCATAATTAGTGTAAATTTTAAAGTGAAATTCAAATACTTAAAGTTTTATATCAAACAATTATGACAAATTATCATGGTCTTAGTTAGATAGAGCCTAAATTATATGAAATTGTCCTTTTGTATAGGCCTACTTAAAATAACGGATCATATCTTTATTTGTAAAAACAGACAAAGGATAAATAATCAAATTTCTCAACAAATCCAGTACTATTTGTTCATTGTCTATTGAAATATCAGAAAGCTCAAACCCCTCGTTTTGGTTTTGCCCAATTGGGTAACACCGTTACAAAAGCTGCTTCCGAAGGTGCATTTATTCGACCATTTATTTCTTGTTCACGGATCCACTCGACTTTTCCAAAAGACATTTACGATCTCAGTTGAACGACGTATCTCTCCGACGAACCATTACACGATCCGTTCGAGGGGATAAAAGGGTAGTTGCTGGAGCAGCAGACGGCGAGCTATCACTCAGAACAGATTCCCTCGTTCCCCTTCTCTGCTGCCATTTATTTCAAAGGATTACCTAATAAAACAATCATTAAAAATTAAATAGTGAAATTAAAAAAACAAACATGTTTATAAATTAACGCATTGAATAGGCTATGTAACGGGGGGAAAAGCAAAAGAAATGCGTATGCTCACCGAGATCCTGTTGGCACTGAAGTATTTACGACTGAACTTGGATATCAGCGAAACAGTTTATTATGTTGCGCCGAGGGTAAATACGTTTTGCCGACTATAAATACATCGTCTACCGCCTGTAATTTTTCTGGCGATGAAGGAAGAGCACACACAGGAGGAATCGGAGATTACAGTGAAAACCTTTTATCGCCCTCCAGCAGGTTTTATTCCTTATGGTTGTAAATAAAATTTTATTTGCCGTCTATTCAAAATCAGTTGTCAACACGGGCTTTCCTCGCAACTCATTGGAAATTATGATGTTAAAACAGTTTTAGTTTAATACCTTCTTTACTTCCTAATATTCAGTTACATCTGCACTTTTAGAAAATATTTCTCTGCAATGTGGAAAAAAAAGAAGGGGAAAAAAAAGAAAATCATTCATGACTTTTATGTCGTCATAAAGTTTTAACAGTAGTAATCATACCATTTTATTGATATAAAATTACAATCCGAACTGAACATGTCATATACCGTCTTAAGGGATGAAGAACTAAGACGACGTTTTCATTAGCAAACGTCTTTCAGCCCCCGCGGTTTGAGAACATCATCGAAATGAAAACACCGCAGCTTGTGCAGGGGAAGACCAAGTCAAAATAAAAAGGAAACCTTTCCGTATTTCAAAGGAAAGGCCACAAATGAAATGCTAACAACAAGTCGTTGCTAGGCGTTTCTTATGGGCGAAGCCATCTGGATTTTACGGGAAATAACATCCATTAAAGGAAATTAACATACAAATGGATTCTTTGAAGATTTCTCTCAGATGTCTGGTCCCCGCAATATTCATCCAGGGTCGTTTCCATTTCCAAGGCTATGATAACACATGAAATGTTAGTTTGTTAAAAATAAGATTTAAAAAACATTTTTATACATGAAAATAAACATTAAACCACAATTAAAGATTACATATAAAGTCCAGCTCAATAGCCCTAAATTCCTTTAACTGATAGAGGCAGAATTTCCAAAACAACATTGCCCAGTTTGGACTAAAAGTTAAACAGCAGTAAACATATTCGCATTGATGATTAAATTATTATTATTATTATTATTATTATTATTATTATTGATCATGCTTTTAAGTTCATTCTCATCGTCTGTCTGTAATGCCGTCTCTTTTAAACGATAACATCCTTATTATTTATCACATTCTCTCGATAAGAGTAATAAAGATTAAGTTAGTTGGTTTGTTAAGTTTTAAGCGCGTCGACTTCTAGGTCATTTGCGCCCTTTCACATGACTAATATCTTAACATTTGTGCAAGACCAAGCATCCATGCCCACGGCGGGACTCGACCCCGGACCCGAAAACTGGAAAACCTATGACCCAGCTCTCTCGGTCACCGAGCCGGCATAACGATAAGAAAGCGCAAATATTCAGCAAAAGTTACTTGGCATCTACGATAATAGAACTTCAAGGATAAACGTCTCTAAAGTTAAAAATGTGTGTGTTTATCAAACAATAAATTCATGTAAATAAATAAAACTGAAAGAAGAGCAAATTAAAAACGAATGCGAATATGCCACGTTTTCATTCCAGTGAAAAATTTAAATACTAGAGTGATTCAAAAAATTAGAGGAAATTAAAATATTTGAGATATTATTGAAGTTCCAAATTCAAATGATATGTAAATTTTCCACATAGGTTCCTTTTCTCATAGTGTTGTATCAATTCTTTATTCCAGCAGGGAAAAAAGCTATTGGTGCTTCTGTAGCTACTAATGCACTGCCTCTTTGAACTTATCATTTTTGAGCACCTCTTTTAAAAAGGCATTTCTATGTAAGGTGTAAATAGATAAGGGTACGGGCCATATTATACAAGGTGTCTTACCTAAAGTAAACCAACAGCCAACTTCTAAAATACAAATGACAGAGTACTTTCAAAAGAAGAATTATTGTGAGGGGTTTTTATGTGTATTCCATTTCCAAAAAAAAATACCGACGCCGTTTTCGAATATGGAAGTCAACTTTGAAATGCGCAATGGAAACCCCTATTTTTAGTGGTATTTTCAGTTTGTACACAATATTTGAGAAATGTTTTATTATTCGTCAATTTAAACGAAAACAGGGGTTGACGGTGCCCTAGTACACACTCCCACACGGCTCGTATCGCCGTTTTGAACGCTTTTACTGACAGATGATTGGTCGAGGAGGACCAGTCAAATGGCTCTCTCGTTTTTTTTGTTTTTTTTCTTAGGGGAACTGTTAAAGATACAGCTTACAGAAGTCGACTAATAACACCTGAGGATATGCCGTGAAGGATCCGAGCTGCGTGAAATGCGTTGGAGGAGGGAACGATACTGCATTAAGAATGGTCTTTGCAACATCGCTTACAGGTGTGTACAGACCAAGAAGGACATGTTTTTGAACATTTATTACAACAAAGTTTATTGTACAACCATTGTTTTGCATTACTGTAAAAGTGTTATCGTCTTCTATCTTCTATGTATCTATCTTCTTCTTCTATACATATAATAAAACTGTGGAACCGTCGTGTCTGTACATTGAAAATATTTGCCTAAATCTGATTGCGGGTGATGTAGGGAGTGTAACGGAATACAATGAGACCATTTTTAAAAACTTTGTCTGTCTATTTGTTTGTTCGAACACGCTAATCTCCAAAACTACTTGACGAATTTTCATGGGGTTTTCACAGGTAACTGGAGCGTAGCTTGGAGCAACATATAGGCTTTATTTCATCAAAATCGGTTTACGAAAAAAAAAAGTATCTTAATTTAAAGTTTTTGGAGTATGCTCAGCTTAGTACAGTTAGTAGAAAAGTCAAGAGATGGCGCTTCATTACTTGATTTTTAAAAGACGCTCATATATGACAATAGCGAAGCTTTGCTGGGCCTGCTAGTGTTCGAATAAAAACATTGCTATCCATTTCATAATCCATTGTGTTGAGGAACATTTCTGTTTTTTGCCTTTTCTTTAAATCTACACACATCACACTTTCACTGCCTCTATCTCCTAAAGAGTTTGATCACTTGAAAAAACACTTAAACACTTTTACATAAAACATTTCTTAAATGTTGTGTACAGTCTGAAAATACCATTAAAAATCTGTTCTGGCCACCACGAGACTCCCTTGTACGAAACTTTATTGAATGTTTTTTTTTGAGAGGGGGGCGGGGGCACCATTCCCCATTATTTTTGAGACACGAATTTCTGTCTCTCTCTTTGTTGGCTAAAAACTCCAAATAAATAATTTTGAGTTTTTGAAATTCAAATGAAGACCTTCAAATATAGTTCTTCAAACTCTGACGTCAAACAGTCAAACTCTGCCGTCAAAAACTGCTCCATGCAATCAAAACTCCATAGACATGAAGGGAAATCTGTTTTAGAAACCACAAATACACAGGTTTGACCCAGCCGATTGCAATCAAAATGGGAGGTGCCCAACTAGATGTTACAACAGACCTAAACACAAAATTTAAATATTCTACGCCTTATCGTTTCTGAGAAATGCGAGATACACATCCACATACACCTACACGCAAACACACAGGTACATACGTAAAGACGTCACGACGAAACACGTCAAAATGGATTCAGGGATGGCCAAAATGTATATTTCCGTTGAAATCTTTACTTCGAACAAGGAAGTAAAAAGGTGTTTCCATTGAACATTTCAAAGTTGACTTCCATGATCGAAAATGGCGTCGGTTTTTTTTTTTTTGGAAATGGAGTACACATGAAAACCCCTCACATAAAAGTACAGTCAACCAAAGGAAATAATCCACACGAGTTTATTACTTAATATTACATTTCATGCTATTGTGTTGTTTTAATAGCTTTTTTAATTATAATTATTTAAATTTAATAATCTTAATAATGCTAACTCTAAATGTAATATTAAATTATTAAAAATAAATTAATATTGAAACGGTAAAACTTCGAGTAAAATTCAAGTGTGGATTATTTCCCTTTGACGACTGTACAATAATTCTTCCACTGAAGTAGAGTTCTCACACTGTAAGGTGAAATGGAAGAGTTCACTTTATCGCGCTCAATGGGTAGGGACTTTTTTTTTTTAATAAAGCTCTAATTTTCTTAAATCCTGGCACTTCCACAATAGGCTGCAACGAGCGGTTGCGAGCAGGCTTGACTGAAAAAAGCAGCTCACAGATCGCGCATGAGGGTATAAAGTATACTATCTCTATGACGTCCCTACCTATTGAGCGTGATAAAGTGAACTCTTCCATTTCACCTTACAGTGTGAGAACTCTACTGTCAGATTTGTATTTTAGAAATTGGCTATTGGTTCACTTTCAGGTGACATCCTGTATCTATACCTTCGTATATGCTGCTCTTTCGATTAATATAAGGAAAGTTAGAAAGACTGGGATGATATACTGTCAATTTGTTGCTACTGTTTGAGTCAGTTTCATATTCAATATAAAAAAGTAATTATTTTAGTCATTTGCACGGATTTTGACTGTTGAGAATTTGTATAAATATAGAATGATGGTTTTATTGCAATTTTTGTTTATTAATAATATTGATGATGTTCATTGTAGAATACGAGAAATGGTAAACAACTTGAGATTAGATATTGCAAAGAGCAAACCACTAAATGGACATTTTTTTATTCTCTTACTAAAAGTTTTTATAATATAAATAGAAATCTTAGAGATTTATTGGGGACAAAGAGTTTTATTCAGGGTATTTTCTCTTATTTAATTATTAAATAATTTGGTTTAATTAATAATTGTGTGTTCTATTTTTTTTCTTAATAATTATATTTTCTACTATTTTGCATTGTGATTGAACTTTCATTTATATGTGTTTTTTATTTATTTTTCCATGGAATGTATGAAAAGAAGCTTATCTGTAGCTTATTACCTACAATTCTTAATAAAAAAAAACATTAAATAGTCTTCTGTGACAATGTTATGTGCTCCTTTATTAACAAAATCGATGGTTGAAAAAATTCATTATTAAACGAGTCCGTGGAATGTATGAATTTCATTACGCCTTGTAATTTTGAAATGTTAATAAAAAGGTTGGACTTAAAATGTTCTTTAAAGCTCAGAGATATTAAAAGGCATTGGAATGCTATATGAAAATATTTAATATTGGGTCGCTTCATTTGACAAATTACTGTTATTCAGACTATAAAAGAGGTCTATCTGGATTTAGGCATTTTCCGCAAATTACCAATGAATGAGTTTAATTTGCAAATGAGATTGCATTTTACAATATTTGCTTCAGAACCTTTACAGGATTTATGTGAAACTGAGGAAGATCACTAGTTGAGACTTTGTTCTGGAGCGCACCGGTGTGTAAGCATTTGAAACATTTCATATTTTAAGGGAAAGAAAATTGAAAATGCTCCTTGAAATATGGGTTCGCTAAATTTCAAAAGAAGATATGAAATTTAAACCTCGCAGCAAATCAGCAAATGTGGTTTGAGTCATAGTAGGTAGTCCACACAAAATTTAAATGGAACTGTTTTCAATCAATTAACAAATTTCAGGATAACAGTAACGTATTATATTTAATCTTTATTATTGAATAGATATTAGCCCGTCTCTTTTCAAGATGACGTGTACAGACATCCCAGCTTGCAGAAACTAAGTTGAGATATCAGAGCTCTCTTTCACATTTCCATTTCTTATTCTCTAGGGTAATTTTGTCTTGCTCTCTTTTTCTCCACGCTTCATACTTACTTTTTCGGTACGCTAATGTATTCTTAAAGAATAAATATTTCCGAGTATAGACAGCCTTTTAGACTTGAGTCATTTTAAGAGAGCCCTTTACACTCAGAAAATAGTTGGCAAGAGATCACGACGGTTTTGGCTCCAAAAGCTGCATGTGACACGAGATATTCACATTGAAATGAATGGCTGCATCTGACACGAGATATTCCATGGGATACCATGGCTAGGGAATAAATGATTGCATCGTTTTTTCTGCTACCAGAATGACAAAATAAACAGAGATGGCATAAACACATGTAGAAAAGATAATGCATGTTTTTGCTTTTATGTATCTTTAGTGTTTTTGACGAAGTATTAATAAGAAAAAATGATCTCCTGCTTTAAATTTGATTAGCTAGGAAGGAGGGAAACATTCTTAAATTCTTACGCAATAGCACAAGTGAAGTTACCTTTTTGTTATTTTACATCTTGAACTGGATGCACATTAGATGCTTTACCATCATCACAAGATGACAACTGACCCTAAATAAATTCCAGAGTTTTAAATAATGCAGGCACTCAATCATAAAGCATTTTAAGATATAGCATGTTCAAAGCCATTCAATATCTTTCGAAGTGTTAAACGATAAATTAGAAAAATTAAGTATTACCTTATAGAGTTTCTCCATTTATTTCGTAAAATTGCATTATTAATTTTTAAAGAGAAAGGCTGTGTACTTGCCAAATCCTTAGCAAAGTAACGAAGATGAAGGGAAAAAGCACCCTAACTTGAAATAACCATCCATCTTCCTTTGTAAGGAAAAAGAAAAAAAGGAAAAGAGTAAAGGTCAAAATCGGAAAAATGCTCTGATTGATCCAGGGTCGCCATCAAATTGAGAACAAAAAAATAGCCCCCTTGGCAGGAGACCCATTTCCTTTTTTTCCTCTTCCAGTAAACTACACGGAGACATTTAGCCGCTTCGTGCTGCCGCTTTCTGCTACTGCTGCTGTTGACAGCGTCTCAGTGCGATGCTCAATTTGATTTAGGTGAAGGGAAACTATTTTAAAAATGAAGACAGTTTTAACCCTCCTAAGAGGAAGAAGGGGAAAGAACTTAGTAAGAACAACTTCAGGATGCTTGAAGTTATGATTGCTTTTGGCTCCCCCTTCTCCCAAGTAACTTAGAAGGTCTTATCCAGAATCCAATACGTAATAGGTCTTGCAGGGCTCATTTTAATAAACAGTTAATTAAAGCTGGCATACACCAAAGGAACTGCTAAGTCGTTCCTGAATTGCTAAACAATAGAATTTCAAACAATTTCTTGATTCAATTACTGCATTTCAATTCTATGTCTGCATTTTATTATCCAAATTTGGAATTCCTTTAAGAAATTTTCTAAATTAAATTTTAATAAATTTAAGGTTTGCATGCTATTTCATCTTCATAATATGGTTACAAGGTAACCGAAATGTACTTATACATGTAGTAAATATAAAATAGTTGTGAACGAGAGCTCTATTTTGTAATCAATAAATTGCAGACTATCCATGAGCTCATCAAATTTTTGGAACAGATAATGTAAATGACAAGGTACCTATATGACATAGTAAGAGCTCTTTGGAATTCATGCCATATTGCATAATATACAAGGTGTTTACAAATGCATGACAGCATTTGCTTGCTTGCTTTTACTGCACGATTGCATGGACATATTCTCACACTTTTCTTAAACTTCAACATATGTATCATTGCGCACAACACAAAGCTCATATCTGGCGGATCTTGCTTCCCACTTTTTTTTTCTAGCAACGAGTATGGACAAAGGAATACTTCTCCGACAACAAACGGCTACAAGAGAGAAAAGATGGAGCAGCGGGTATAGCTGTTAAGGACAATTTATTTACCAGCAGTGAGTACATGTTAAGTGCTCCTTTAGGCTTTCCAGGCTCCGTTTTACGACAGGAAATTTTATTAATGTCGTGTTTCGAATGGTCGCGGTGCCTTTTCTATCCCATCTGTATTTGGCCGTAGACGGTGCTATTAATTTGACCCCACAGAAAGAAATCTGGCGGGGTCAGGTCAGGGGACTTGGGAGGTCTTAGTATGGGCCTTCCTCGACCACAACACAAAACATGCTGCGCCTTAAGAAATAGACAAAAATTTTCAATTACAAACTTGATCAGCATCAAATTTCAAATAAAACAAGTTTTACAAAATCGATCATGACTTTAAATACTGCCTCAGCAAAAGGTGGCAGACCTCCAGGGACAGTGCGGCGAGATTCCATCCTGCTTGTTGCCGCCAATTTTTGACGCATAATGAAAAGTAATGAGTCTGTAAATACGCATCGGCATTAACTGCTAAAGTTTGCATTGCAATGCAAGAACTGAACCTTCGTGATTGCCTTCTCCGATGAGTCATGGTTTCTGCGCTATCGAGTGGATGGACGTTTGGTGGAGAAGGAACCGAGAAACGTCAGCTCAACTTACTATTATCCATTAGATGCTCCTTGGTCCACGGCAAGCGGGATTTTCAGGTTTTCTGTGATACCAGAGGCATCCTGGATGGTCTCAGCTGTTATAATATTAAGGACAAGGATCGCCGTGTTGTGCTTTCGAATTTGAGTTTATTTGGGCATCTCTGTTGTTCTGACCTTCTGATTACGCAGAGAATACGTCCGATTTGCCTGTTGCCGCTTTAATTCACAAGCATTTTTCGGCACAGTTGCATTTTTCTCTTAAAGTTTCGTTGCAGAACTGCCATTCTCTGAATACCCAGATACTGCTGTACCTGAAAAGCCCAGGATATTAGCAGTTTACGAAATATTCGAACTGATCTTCTTGCAATTACGATCATCCTATGTTCGAAGTCGTTCAGTTGAATTCACTTCTCTTTCTGAAATCTTTGGTTTGGGTCCAAACGGCGGATCAAGTAGATGAACAAGTAAAACTACCAAAAAGTTGATTTTGAGTTGAATTCACTTATCTTTCTGAGAACTTTGGTTTGGAAGAAAACTGATATCAAGTAAATGACAAATTATTTTATCTTGCTCCTGTTTAGGTTAACTATGTTGCCATACAGTAGTGTAGACCTCGTACATATTGCTGTTAAGTCGCCATGATTTTCTTAAGTGTACAAATTAGAATGGGTGGTGTCTTTAATAAAATGGCCACTCAGTGTATACTTAGTATCCAATGTTTCAGTGCCCTTCGTATTAATGTTTATTCGGAGTAATTTATTCAGTAAACATTTCATAATCATTGGATAAAAAAATAAAAATTAAAAATACGTGTTTAAAAAATTAAAAACGTTTAGATTTTTAAATACTCATTTCCCTAATTTAATGAATAGTAATTACAAATTTAATGAATCGTGAATATTTGCTTGAGCAATTTTTTTTCCGTTATTAAAAGCGTGTTCATGTGACTTCTCTGCTTTTTATAGACATTTTATGAGAGTAAAAAAAGTTTGGAGTTTACAGATATAAAATTTTAATTTCTACTCCCATAAAAGTGGTGCCTTCGCGCGCCTTAATTGTCAACTTATGCGAAGAAAAAGCAATGTTCTTTGAAAAGGGGGCCCCCTTTGAAACGTTCATTAAAACACACAAGGAAAACAAGGCCGAGTTCACAAGAGAAGAGGAGTTTTCAATTAACCAGTAATTACTCGGCTCGTGGCCACGGGAAAAACGAAAATGACCATTGGATCGTTGCTCAATTGATGGTTAGGGGGCTTCATTTTTTTTTTACATCGTAGTTTCTTCGATCAATAAATCAACATTAGTCTTCCACCTTAATGAAGTGATTGGAAAATTTTTCCGACCATAAGGAAAGCGTCAGATAAACAAAACGGGGAATTAAAAATAGAAAAGAAGTTCGAAATGAAATCTCCGCAGTTTGCCGCAATAGTCTTATTGATGCAATATTAATTAACTGCAAAAATAATGTTAATTTATTTTACTCTCAGCAATTAGGGTCAATTGAATATGAACCACCAGCGGAAGAAAACTAAGCAGAACTTCTTCAGGAGAGCACAGTATAATACAAGACAAATTTAAGAATATCTTTCTATCAAGTACGAGGGGCGTTCAAATTAGACCTAGACTTTATTTCTTGTAAATTTCATTTTTGTAAAAATCTAAACTCTCATTGTTGGGATGGCAACTACTGCCTGTCATGCAAATGCAGCACCACTCATCCGGTTACCATGACAACCGATTGTTTGTTTAAACAAAATGGTGGACGGCGATGTGTCGACCAAAGTGCGATCAACGAATAATCAAGTTCTCCACAAAGAAGGTGTGAAAGCGTCTGAAATTCATCAGAAACTTCAAAAAAGTTCATCGAGTCACGTTTGTCTCGATCATCCGTCTTTACTTGGTGCCAAAATTTGAAGGAGGGCGAGAATCCACCGGCAATGAACCTCATAAGGCAAGGCCAGCAACTGCTGTCAACGATGGCATCATCGCACGAACAAATGAGCTGATTCATGTCCAACAGTGTGTTTGCGAATTGCGTGTTGATACCATTGTTGATACTTATTGTTGCAAAAACTTTGTCTTGCATTGTGGTCATGAAATATTTCTCATTAATATGCCCTGCGATAACCATGAATATCGATTTTTTATCAATAATTATTATTTTTTCGAAATCTGAGGTAGACAGTGACCTTCCTCATGCTTTGAAGGTCATGTATGCGAAATTTTATCAAGATCGGAATAAAACTGTAAATTTGTATAAAAAACAAACAAACAAACCCACAAACAAATCCATAAACAAACGCACAAACAAACATCCTTCTTTATATATATAGAAAGATAGATATCCAAGAATTTTTGAGATTAGACTAATCAACCTTATTAAATTTTATTTAAATATATGGTCTTTCATATCTATTCCGAAGAAAATACACCAATTAGCATTCTTTGGAGTTTTTGGTTGCGTTTGATTTCAGAAAAATAATGTTATCTGTTTTATCAATCACACAGATATCCATTGTAGACGATTTAAGATTATCTTTTAAATATTAGCATCATTATTTCGATGGTATTTTTAAATTACATTTAAAACTTTTGCATATAGTGTCTTTGGAAGTGCGATACGTTAATTTAAGAAAGTGAGATTTCGAGAATAGTTAACCATAAAGTGTTACATTTTTTGAGATATACTTATTTTACTGGCCAATTAGCGGACAGTAATTGTTAATTTTATATTAATTTAACTACTAACATTTAACAAGTGAATGTCCACTGATTAGCCAGTAAAAATAAGTATATCTCGAAAGACGTTCGCATAATGATGTATTTGGTATAATAAGCTTTATATTACCTCTCCTATTAATACATTGCACTAGCAGATACCCTGTATAATGAAAGACTGACATGAGCGCAAATTGAAGAATAAAACTGTTGACAATTTCAACTTCTTTAAACTTGAATAACTTGAATGTCAGTGTGAAAGCATTTTCCTTCAAGAGCTTTTCAATAAAAATGGAAAAAAAAAAAAAAAAAAAAGAGGCTGGTCGATAGATATTCCGTCTCGGAACCGCACTTATAATGACGCTGATAAGCGGACATTGAAAAAAAAATTCGATATAAAAATTGTATGCTTATTCTGCTATTCATTGTAAATGATCAGTTCTGGCGATATCGATAGCGAAACTTTAAGCAGAGTCCTTTTTCACAGATAATCTGCACACGATGAAAACGCGCAAAATACAAAGCCGATTTTTTTTGTGTGAAGTTAAATAAACGCGCAATAACTCCGAGGATGACAAGCTAATGAAACGGAATAAAAGAACAAGTTGAGTGTTTTAAAAAAAATTTAGAAATGGAATTGGGTAAAAAGAAAAAAGAGACAGGAATGGACTCGACGGCAGCAAATGCGAGTTTAACGATCAGTCCAGAAATAACCAATCGATATTAACCGGAAGGAGAGGGGGTAGTGAAACATAAAAAGCAAAAGAATCGTTGCTTTAAAAAAATGAATCAATCATTGCTATTTTACGCTGAGATCTTACGAGGAATCGTTGGCAAACTCATAAAAAAGAGAGAAAAAAGTGAGAAAGACACAATTTCAGTTCTGTTGTTAGCCAGAGGACGGAAGAGTGAGGGGAAAAAAGAAAAAGTTTTCAGAATGCTAGAGAGATATAAATGGTCGCTGATGGTTCTCACTTTCATGGAAATACCAAATTCTACTTTTTTTTTTGGTGTTAGAAGAAAACGGACTGAAAAGAAGGAAACGCTGAGATTTTTTTGTGAACGCAGCTCCTGGCAATGTAACAGACATAAGAACTTTCTCTACCATTTAAGAAGAGCTGCTAAAGAGACTTGTGAGACTTATCAACGGTTACTAAAGGATATCTTCTGTTTATTTTGAGCATTTTCACGAAGTTGTTAACAAGTTTGAAAGACTTATTAGTTATTGCTTATGCAACATATTTTTTCGGGGGAAGATGTAAATAAACGCCTGAATCAGATAACAAAACTCTAACTTCAGAATAAAATTAGAAATTTAAATTATCCTCTCAAGAGCCTTTGAACAAGATTATTTATTATCGAATATATTCAATATTGTTAACAAGATTTTTTTTCATGTTAATTAATACACTTTCTAATAATACAGGAATATCGAAATTATATTTTCCCAAATCGGAGAGCTATCTACTGGCGCAAATGATACAAAGCTCGAAGAAAACACAATGCAAATGATGCGCTCGCCATTTATTAAATTATTACAAAAGGTCGCTAATAGCTGGCGCTGCACTCCAACAAATCATTTTACAAATGTTCAATCCCTCATTTATTTTCAGAATGCCTTCCATGTGTAAAACCGTGTTTTTCACAGCTGAATGCAGTTAAGTCCACATTAATCCCTTGAACATGCCGACGAACGTTCTTTCAGTTGTGGCATGGTCACGGGTTTTTCGCGGTAATCCCGATTCTTAAAGAAGCCTCATAACCAGAGGTGGCTTGGGTGAGATCAGGTGAACGAGGAGGGCCAAGCTATTCGAAAGAACCGGCTGAGCGCACGTGCGTCGATGAACGTTTGCGATAACACCTGTTGAACAAAACTAGCTATCGGTATGTGGGGAAGTGCATGGTTCTGCATGAACCTCATGATTTGGATGCATTGAAATTCTGGTATCAGAGCAAGCCTCTTGACTCGTCATTTGTATATATTGACGTTAGTCTCAGTTAATGCATATGAGATTGCAATCTTGCACAGCGACCTTTTGTATAAATTCTTATTATTTAATAAATGCCCAACGCACATCATCTGCGTTGTGTGTTCTTCGAGTTTCGCATCATTTGCGCCAGTAGAACGCCTTCCACAGCCCTCTGAGTGGGAAAGTTTAATTTCGATAGCGTTGTATTTAAAAGTTTATTGCTGAAACAGAGCGCTTCTAAAGGACATGCGTGTAAATCTTATATTTTTAAATTTTGTAGTGAAATTTGATAAAATATTTACGAAAATATTAAAGAAATAAATCTCGATTGAAACTCCGTATAATGCAGGAGTAAGTGATATAAAGAGTAAAAGAGTAATTTCAACCATTTGCGCACCCAAAGGAGGGGGATGGACCATGGCACACTTAAGGAGAAAGTGGGAAATGGCTCTTCTAAAAAAGAAAGGAAAAGCAATTTAATTGTAACTTGCCGCAAGAGTGAGAATTTGGTTTTGCATATTTATAAATAATAGGTTTTTTATTGTATTGATAACAAAATCCCTTTTGGCCCTTGCCAAAATTTCCTCCTGCTTGCGCCATTGATTTTGACGTTAAACAAACGTAATATAACTCTTTATTAAAAGCAACCTTGGTAAAGTTTTCTACTTCAAATGTAATTTTGATTAAACTGAAACGACCTTTTAGCCTGTTAAGTCATAATCGTTAAGGTGGAAAGAAGGGCCCGTTCATTTTCATGGAATAACCCGCCACCCGCCCCCTTCTTTCAGTCCAAAAATGTTTATAGGAAACCCTCCTATAACGCGATTCATTCGTTCCACGTTATATGGAAACCGTGTTATAAAAATTCAGAATTAGTACAAGATACAAGTCCGGTTAATTCGCACCGTTTTATAATAATCTCAGTATTAATAAAGAATAATCCAGTTAATTCGTAACGAGTTATATAAGCAGTTTTGGACGCAATTGGATAACAAAAGTAATTCGAACAAGCGACCGCCCTTGGAGATGCTTGTGCCATATGTTGTAATTTACAGGAGAATTCCTTAAATTACTGAAAGTGAAAGACTACGAAGTATGTGCATGACTAAAAACATGAGAATTCTCCATTATTTTGACCATGGAAATGTAATAGAAAAATTCTTTCTATAGAGAGAGACTACTTACAATTAATTTAATTAAGGCGTACACAGTAATATCGTTATCGAAGGGCTGTCGCAAATTTTGTTCTGCGTTATTTAGAAATCGCCTTCTGAGAATACCGCATTATAGAAGGGTCGACTGTATATTACTTACTTACTTGGCTCACCACCACGAAAGTTAAAGCCTTTGACAAAATGATTCCATGTAGTTCTAGGGTCAAAGAAGGCGAATATTCAAAATTTGTAATAAATAACTGCACTTTAAATTACCAATAGTCCTTCAATTACTATTAATAATAATAAATTTAAATAATTATTGACCAATAAATAATCACTTACAGTAAAAAAAAAAAACGATAACTTTGATAAGATGAAAGTCACAGAAATGTGATTTTGCTTTTATATTATACGAGTTTATGCCCCCATCATGACCATTGGAAGGAGAAAAGGGTCCATTTATTTTGCGAGATTGACGCATCATCCGTCCCCTTCTTTCATTCCAGTATTGATTACGCTGTTTATTTCTGGGAGCCACCATCCCTTTTCTCAATCCGGTCAAATGAATCCAATTTCTTCTGCAATTTGAATTTTTTTCTGAGTCTTATTCTTCATTTGATATAAACGCTATGTCAAAATACAATATACAAAATTTTTTAATATATAATATTCTTGACCATAAAATTACGTGTGTTGTCCATATGAGAGGAGTCGTCTTTCACATAATATGCGACGTTATTTTACAGTTTATCTTTAACTCTTGTAATAAATGATTTTATTCATTAACAATTGATCACTTACAGTTAATTGCAATCAATCAAAATTCTTAACTTCTGATTTAGGTCCAAATTCCATCCATGATCCCAAGAAGTGTTGAGTTTTGCTACTAGATGATGATAATGGCTCTTCAAGCGATACCAAACTTTCTTTACTGATAGACTCAGGATGCCCTTTTGATAGACCTGATAACCAATACTTAACTGATCATCAAATAACTCCTTTCGATTTTGTTTGGAACTTCTTTAATAAAAGAAGATTAATACATTAACTTATGAAGTTGCAATTAATTCGTTTTGCTCTAAAATATCTGGTCCGATCCTTATGCCGTTATGAAAAGCTTTTGCGATTGCGTTGATTTTTTTATTGGTTCATTAGAATTTTTGGCGTGACCTACTAAGGTCATTTTGCGCCTTTTACACAAGTTTTATCTGTACGCAGCTCGCGATTGCGTTGGAGTAAGCACTAGATTATACTGAATATTATGCTTTACGTTCGAGTATTATGCTTTATATATTGAGGAACTCTAGGTTAGAGTCATTGTTAATGTCATCTAGTAAGTGTGGAGACCAAACTCAAAATCTTAAAGAAATGATAAATATGCCCTGCGGTCACAATCGTGCGGAATTTCTTTATCCTTTGTGTGACGCTCGGAAATGATAGTCAACCCTATTGCTATGCCGCTGCCAGACTTACTCCATGATTACCATTAGGGAGTTAGCTTTTTTTCGTTGCGAGAAATCAGTCACGAAATATTCAAGCAGGTTTCTCATGTAAAAATTTCTTGTTAACGACAAAACTGCAATCGTGTGTGTGTTTTTTTTTCTTTCTTTTGGAATGCTTATCCAAAATAACCTATAAGTGGCGCCCACTAGCATCAGAAAATCAAGTTTTAATCTTTATCTTTAAGACGACAACCTCTTGTCCACAACTGGATTTTTATTTGTCCACAACTTGTCCACATCAAGGTTTTATTCTTTAGATCTTAAAGTACACGTTAGGAAATATACCAAATTATTGGCGATAAAGAAAAAAAGTACTCACTGGGATTTCATTTCCACCTACATGAGTAGATGATTGAGGGTGATAACTGGATCATGTTGGCAGAAGGTGGATAACAAGACGCAAGTAGCCACTCAACTAAGAGACAGAGAACTATGATGGCGGATATTTGGCCGGATGTGCTCGTTATGCAGAAACCGCGCATGCACAAACATTTCTTATGCAGCCGAAACTTGTCAACGAGATCGAAATTTCAGGGCTTATTATTGGTAGAAATGCGATTAAACGTATCATCGGATGATGATGTAACAATGTATGACGTTTTCGCGCTCAGGCCTTATCTTTAGGAGGCATTGGTACTGCAAGCATGCATGATGTTATTAGAGGCAGTATTCGCAAAGTCCGCATCAATCTAAGGCCCGGCGCAAATGAAGCAACAATCAGGCGACGGCGACTGAATCGGTCGAATGGAATGGTCGCATGTGGTATGAAATGATTGCCAACAACATGCTGCGTCATGCTAGCAACATGTGAAAGCTACCGCCGGTTGCCGTCGCCTCGATCAAGCCAGGTTTAATCCAGGCAACAAGATTGCCTCCACCACTCTATTATGTGATTGACAATAGCCAATGAGCATCTACCTCCTTCATTTCGGCCGGCCAGGTGGCCGAGAGGGCTAGGGCGCAGGCTTTCTAGTTCTCGAGTCCGCCTGGTCGTGGGTTCGAATCCCGCCGTGGGCATGGATGTTTGTGTTTCTCCCGGGCTGCGTATAGATATAACTGGTGTAAAAGGCGCAAAACGACCTTAGTAGTCGACGCCAAAATTTCTAATAAAACCAAACCAAACCAAACCAAACCTTCATTTCGCGAGTTCAAACAACATGTCTGATCAAGTAATGACGGATTGCTCGACCTGGACCACGGAAACAACAGCTCCACAAACAAGTACTGTAATTTCTTCGATGTTTTTATCCGGCATCCATCTTGATCTACTCCTGTTGTAATAAATACGTCATTCCCAACCAGTGGCGGCTCGTGCAAAGGCACTGCGGAACTGCAGCACCGCCAATTTTACTTTCGACATCGATAAAATTCAATATAATGTGTCTTTTTTTTTCTTTAATACTGTCTTTATACATGTACCAGGAGAGGTACCCGGCGTTGCCCGGGTTAATTACACCTGTATGTAAAGAGATAGATCTCAAAAAATTAAATAACCATGCATATCGTTAATATGCCCTGCCATAACCATGGATATCGATTTTTTTATCGATAATTATTATTTTTCCGAAATCTGAGGTAGACAGTGACCTTCCTCATGCTTTGAAGATCAAGTATGCAAAATTTCATCAAGATCGGAATAAAACTGTAGATTTGTATTCAATACCCACAAACAAACATCCTTCTTTATATATATAGATAATCCTTTAGCTTAATGTCAGTAGTTATTCCATAATTCGTGAAAAAATTACAATTTTCTGAAGCAGCACCCCCAGAAATTTTAGTTACGTGCCACCATTGTTCCCAAATCATCATTTGATTGTTGCTGCTTACTAACCGTTGCCGTTCTGTTGAACGAAATGGTTTCCACATTTGCGCTATATGTTGCCTCAAAGCAAGCAACAAAAATGTTTCCACCGACTTCATGTGTCGAAGCTGCATGTTGCTTCGACACAATTTGCTTAGACATTGTTGCCTCATTTGCGCCGAGCCTAAGACAAACTGTTTCCGTCGATACTGGATCATCCGATATTTCCTCTACACTCTGCCGCTAGTTGCAAATTGTGGGACCACTACAGCTTAATACCCCATGCATCGACCTCTGCGTTCATGTACGTACTTCTGTTCTCCTACGACGATTGCTATTTCTTCTCCAAATTCGAATAATAGTTGTGGCGTCCATTTCTGTTGCTATACGACATAAAGACCAACCGGCTGTATGTTATCCTATAATTAAACATTGAGTAAAGTTGTCTGTTTGAAGAAACTGTCGTCGTCGGCCAGGTCCATCAGGGAGGGGAGGGGCAAGAGGGGCCTCACAATATTAGGCTAAACAGGGCTAATTAGGGGTCTCAGCTTGGTAACTCAATTTTATATTTGTTGCCTCAGGACTCAGATATTTTTCACTTTTCTCTAGCCTTTAGGGGTCACTTACGGTTTCGTAGACCCGACATGTCCTGGAAGTCAACTTCGACGATATTAACAAGGGCGTCTTCCCCGACTTCTGGGTCTCCTAACACGCACATGGGCCATAATCCTATCCTTCGTCCTACTAGCATTCTTAAACGAATAACAGCATAAACAATTACTTTTCGTAGATTAAAGAAATTCTCGAACGTTAACTTAATAGACCATCTATCCCTCTTTTAATTGCACTTTCTATTGAAGTTATTGAGCATAAACCACAAAATTTGAACCAATCCCTCTAAACATATCCTGATAATTGCATCGTGCTGGACTAAAATTTTCGTGATATTTCCGTATTCTCTGTGAAGAAGTGTATTTTGAAAATTAATTTTTAGTTTTTTTATCAGACAATAGAAAAATATATATTTTCTGCATATGCCATATCAATTACATTTTTCTATTATAATCGAATACTTCGCCTTTGATTGGACTTCTATTGAAATTTGCCTTTGACCCTATAACGAGCGTATTGTAATAATCAGTATCTTACGCTGACATGAGTTTTACTCCAAGTTACAAGTTTTTGTTATTCAAGCGCACAAAATAAGAACCGGGCATCTGATTTTTTATTTCTACCAATATCGCCTTACCAGACTGGACTCCTTCTGGGTAAATAAGAATTCCAATATTTTTCCGATTGCGTTATCGACTGCAGCAAATATTCGATACACATTCTCTAGGTATTCAGACAGTCGAGTTTTATTTGTATCCAACGTGCCTGCTGTACTGAATTTTGAGTTGAAGTCAATTTCTATTTTACTTCTAAAAATATCACCAAATAAGTTGACTGTATCTGTGAGTGGACTTGAATAGAAATGTTTACATCTCGTTGATGTAAAGTAAGCATGAGTATTTGTATGTGCGCAATCTTAAAGTAAGAAAATTGATAAACATCTTTAAGTATTGATAGTTTTAGAAGGATGTTTCAAATGAATTATAGAAATCGTTATTTAAATAATATTTTCTATAGTCTTACCGCCTTTATTCTTCACATTTTCTTTTAATTTTGAATTTAATTGAAATTTAATATCAAAGAAACCAGGCGAACGCAATAAGCGGATGATTTGATTTCAACGTCTTGTGTCCGAGGTCATCAGTTAGGTTCATGGAATTCTTAGCTGCCCGTAACTTACACTTGATTCTACCAACAACGCATTTCGACTTTTTTTTAAGAAATCTGGTGGTGCATTTACCAACCCCACTATTTATAAGGCAAGGCAACAGATCGATGATTCGGTGGTGAGGTTCCCTTTTCCTTCCATGTAATCAATACCGATGGCGCTTCATCGTTCTTCCACCCAGTGGCTCTTTCGTCCAATACTCACATTAGCTATGAAAGGAGAAAAAATCTTTTCATTCGAACAAAGAAAGGAGCAGAAGAAAATACCAGTGTGAGCCAAAAAAAATCGAGCAATGAATGGAAGATTTTCACAGCTTGCCTCCATCTAACTTTCCTCTCCCTTTTTTCCCTGACTCGTTTGCAGGAAGAAAAGCGTTGTTTGGTCGAGAGGCAAAGAACAATAAAGAATTCCCGAGGCCGCTAAAGGGTGGTCGTTAGATGAAAGGAGGCCATTGAAGATTGCATTTCTTTCGATGCAACATGTGTTTCGATCGCGGTGCTCATGTCACGTGATTCCCTAAATGGTCGCCTCGATGAACTTAATATATATTTTTCTTCCTCTCTCTCTCTTGGTTTGTCTATGAAGCTATTGTGCTCGTTTCACTCTTAAATTTGCGTCGTTTACTTGAAAATGCTCCAGGCAGAAGGGCAAACTTCAAAGAAAAGGACTCTCGGCTAAAACGATTATTGGTTCAGAAAAAAAGGATGATTTGTTCTGGGAACAGGCATAACGTCAAGTAATGTTTGTCTTACATATTACTCTTTGGAGAGAGAAAAATGATCATCTACTTAAAAAGTAATCATAGTTACGCGAAAGCAGAAAATCCTTTTACCTTTGGAGAACTCATATTTTTGAATTGTTTATGGAAAATCATACCATCTCTTTCATCTAATCAGGCCGTTCATTTTAAAAAGCAATTCAGTTTTCATGTCCAATTTTTTATACTTTCTCAGTCAAAATAAATACCTAAGCTTAAGCTTAAGTATCGTCTTTCTCTTAATATAAGGAAGAATTAATTTCACTACATCCCCGCAGAGGGAGCAATTTTTACGGATTTCTATGATTATTCCTAAACTATTTTTAGTAGGCTTCTAAAAGGAGTTTGTCAGTGCTATAAAGTTTCTTACAGAATTCTTTCCTTCTCCATTAATCACCCTACTTTTACGGATATAGAAACTATGTAAAGTCTCGTAAAATATTAATTGGGTCTTCGGCTATTCTGCGAAACTTTCATGTGCACTGATTTCTAGAATTATTGTAATTATTCACCAAATGACTGACTGAAAATGCAAATAGACCAAGTCAACTTTCAATAAATTGTGGATAACAACAACTGTGATCCAACACCAAATTTTAGGACAAGATAATATTGTGTTAAAATGATATTTTCGAGACACAATAACATGAATCTCTTTGTGTAAATCACGGTTCCTTGTTTTTTTTAAATGAAATAACTTAAACTCTAAAATACTATGAATGTTAAAAATGTGACTTGGCCTATTTGTATTTTCAGCTATCCAAGCCACAGTAGCGATTAAACTAAGAAATAAAATTTCTTAAAGACGTTGAAAAAATTGAACCATATTATAATTGAAGAAAATTGGACTATTTTTTTTCCAGTATTAAGAAATTTCTCAACATTTTATGAAATATGTTTATATAGGGTGGATCAAAAAACTTACATGGAGAGCTAATAACAGTTTTATGTCATGTTCATACAGATCGAACCTCAATATAACGAACCCCACTATAACGAAATTTCACTTTAACAAACACATTTTCGAGCCCCCACACACTTCACCAAAACCTCAATGTAACCAATTTTTGAATCGATATTCTTAACCGAAATACTGTTGTATCACCCATCACTTCATCGACTTCGTATACACCACTGAATTTGTCGTTTTTCGACATCTGGTGACTAAATTTGTAAGTTATTGAATGAGACCCTGTCCTGCTGTGAAAGACACTGGATATAATGGATAACAGAAATTTTTTGTGGCTTTAAAGCCCTAACAACAAACAAATTTAGAGAATCTACACTAGAGAAAGTCAAATAATTAAAGGATGCTAGCCATTCTCAAAAATATGTGAAAAGTACAATGTTGATAAAGTTACTACACATATATTATCAGCGATTGCATATCACAAATACGGTGAACCATTAGAAAAAAACAAACAAACAAAAGAAAATCAGAAAACGCAGTTTAGAACGCAGTGATGAATACAAGCAGTAGAAACGATTCATCATGGCCCACTAGATTATAGTGTGACAAAGTCAGTTATTTTGCTTAAGGTTACGGTAACCCTCCTTTCAAAAGGGTTATACGACACGCTAGCGTGATTATTGCGTCAAAACTCTCCTAAGAACTTGTTAAAAAATTTAAAGTTGAAAGAAGATTCACCAATCTGAAAACCACGCCATGGGGAGATTAGGCCTAAATACAGTATTGTACAGTAAATAAAAACTTAACGTGGCTTTACTGCGTCTTTTTTTTAGCCTATTAGAGCTTCCCCTCATTTTAACGAAGTTTCAGTATAACGAATTTTTTTTAGGTCCCCTGAGATTCGTTATAGTGAGGTTCGACCGGTATTGGCATAATACGGAAATATTTCCAATAATCGGGTTTTAATATAACCCATATGGCCGCTTAATACGACTATAGTTGTAGAAAAGAGACGCGGGATGAGTCCTGATCCTTGTTGAATAATACCTCTTATGAAAGGTTTAATTAAGTTATCTAGGCTATAGTTGCTAATAAATGAAAGTAGTATATTATCAATCTTGGAAGTAGTTGCTAAGCATGTCAAATCCCAGGGACTTTAAGTCTGAGATGAGTTGGAAAAACTTGAGAAATGTTGGTGGAGTGGAAACTCAGTACTGTAAGTTTCGACTTGTATCTAGGTAGAGTTCCAATGTTGCTCATTTGTGTCAGGACGACTGGATCTTTGTTGTTGAGAGGTATGAGGTTCTAAAGATGAAAATTAAGATAGGAATTAATTTTGCTAGTGATTAAGTCTACTGATTTGCTAGTATACAGATGGCGCTGCTGACAGGGGATAACTATAAAACAATGTTTTCAAAATAACCACCATTTGCAGCAATAACGTGACGCAGTCTGAGGACAAAATTCGTAGACGCCCGTGCAAATATTTCAGTTGGAATGCTGAGCGAGGTATAGAATGCCGATCTCACGGTACGGAATGCGTAGAGAACAGCAGCGCCATCTGTATATGTTGACGAACTTTATAACTAATTTTGAGACTTGGTGCGATTAAAATTTATGATTTCCTAAGCAGAACGCAGCAAACCATATATTTCTATCTCCATCCGTTTTCGTTAATTGTTTTTTTCAATTCGTCGCTCATTTTTGATACATCCGGTAAGACCAAGATTAAACGGTGGTTGGTTCGTAATATTTTTCTTATTACTAGATAGATGGGAACAATCTTTGCACAATTTAAAGAAGTTGGAAAATTGACGAGTATGCAGTCTGCTTATTTCAGTCTGGCACAAGTTTATTACTGAAATATTGTATTGACAAACGTGTATTTATGAGTCTGTTTTAATTAATTTCTGTTAATAACAAGCATTACTATTGTCAAGGTTTTCCTACATCTCTGGAAATTTTAATTGTTGAGAAGAGTTAGAAATGCTTTGGCATGCTTTAAGAGAGTTCATAATCGTTTCAAAAAATATAAGCAAAATATCTAGATTTTGGATTGCATGCATTTTGTTCACATAAGAAAAGCACAGGCCCTAACTGTAGATTCTCATCCAGAAAAACAACCTCAGCTGATATAAGAAATAAATTTTGGTGAACGATATAAAAAATCATAAAAAGTTATGAAGAATTGAATATACCGCCATGGCCAAAAGTATTGAGCACCCATGAGATATTTCAGTATAGGCTTATTGTATTAAAATTAATGATAACAGCACGTAAAAACACCAAAAGCGCATTAGATCACTGCACACAACACAGATATATACAGATGTACACAATATATGCATACAATGATCGAAAGTAGCGAACTGATAACAAACCGAAAAAATGTTAAGACGACTAACTTTACTGCAATAGACATTTTATTGCTAGCCACTTGGTGGATCATTATTCGTAAACCTGTTTAGATACCGAAAAGTTAATATTTAAACAATAGGCTTTGTTTTCTGCAACATTTATTGCACACATGCAAAATTTTAGGGTACTCAATACTTTTGGCCATGGCTGTTGTTACGTTTGTTGACTTATACAAGGGTTCTGGCATAGGTCATGACACTTTTTTTATGAGAATCCGACCGTAGGTGAAAAACGTGAAATATGCAGATGAAAGGACAAGAAATGGACGAATTATACGGACATTTAATAATACGCCAACGTTTTGCTCCTCATGTTTATTAAGGTAGTTGACATAATATTACAGGTTTCATATTCCAGAATCATGAAACCTGTAATGTTATGTTTCATGATTTTCTGGAAAACGTATTCTAGAATATGATTACAGGCTTCATCTTCCAGAATAAATAATAGATATACGAGCGTTGTACAACTCGGGTTACAGCCATCCGGTCTTTTATAAACCTTGGCAACCAGGAAATCATAGAGCCATCTGGTGTTATGGAAATATACTACAAATGCACGGCTTCCTTGAAAATATGACATTTTGCGATATCATCCCTTAGTTCTGAGGAAAAATAATAGTTGTCATGACTTATGCACCATCCCTCGTATATAACGTTCAAAAACCCATGTGAGATTGAAAAAGAAAGCAAAAATAGCAATAAGAGTTTCTCTAGATAGAACGCACCATTCAAAATTGTCACCTACCATTCGAAATATTTTCATATAATGAAATAAATTGATTAATCGTATCACTAGTCATAGAATACACTTTCGTTACTTTTGTTATAACGTCGCTGGTTTCCTGTCTTAAAAGGCGCACATCCGTAACAAATAAAAGGCAATATTTGAAAAAAGGGTTCGAGTCATTTAACAATACTCGGGATCGTAACTCTTCTCCAAACATATAAAACAAATGAGACTGTAATTTTTTTTTGAAAGAAACCACAAGTTCCACCGGAAATTGCTCTCCACTTGTAAGAAAAGGAAAGAGAAAACAAGAAAAGGAGCCATTAATCTTAAGCGTCTTGTTTATTTTTCGTTTTGATTGCCCTTCTTGTTTTCTTCTGCAGTGAATAGAGTCTAATTGATGATAGCTAGCATTTTAACAAAAACATAAAGTTATAAAAACTGAAAAAAAGATTTGGTCGTTACTATCACGTAGTTTTAAAAAATTCTAAAATAAGACGAGTGATTAAAACAATGACCATTTCTTAGAAAAGTAAAAAAGAAAAAACTTCGACATTATTCAGGCATTTAAAAATTCTAAGCTAATAAAATCATAAGTGAAATTTACATTGTAGAAAAAGGATCAAAGAAATTCAAATACAGGTTCTTAAATAAAAATCTGAAAACAATTTCATAATTTTTAATTTCATTTTATTAAATGAAACTTCACAAAAAAACATTTACAGATTTATTGTCAAGTAATTTCGTTTTTGTTAATATGTGCAAATGAGTTTAACATTTTTAAGATTCTCATTTACATTTCTAGGAGTAAAGTTTTTAATGGAATTAAGGCTGTGAAAAAACTTTTCATAATTAAATTCCATTGGTTTTTCTAATGAAACTTGAAAAGAAAATTTTTACGAGTGGTGGATAAATTAAATTTTAAAAGACGACAGAGAAGCGGAGAAGACACTAGAATTGTTGAAATTACCAACTTAAAAATTTTTCTAGGAATCAATAACTTGTTTCACTTATTTAGAGCAAACGGTTTCACAAAAGCGTGTGAAGCCTCCTCAGCTAAGTTATTAATTGATAGTTAATTAAGCTAACGATTGAAACCAAGAGATCTTTCAACTGTCTATATGTGTACAGGACGTGTATCGATAGCTTTTGAATCGCTGTCGAGATCCAATATGGAGCGGAGGAGATTTCACTGTGCATGGTAATGATGATGGAGTATTATCGTCGCTAGTTCCGGGAAGTCCTTCTGTTAGAAATATCATTTTGATGGCTCATTTGGAAGTGTAATGAAAGTGAATGCTCATCAGAGAGCATTCATCTACTGCTAACAACCGTTATTACCGTACCAGAGCAACTTCTATTTAATTAGCGCTCTTTCCCGGTTACGCTACGAATCGATCCGAGAACAACTTGCATCGGTGGCCGACTTCCTTCCCATCGTATTTTGCGAACCAGATAGCGGCTCACCCTTGTTTCTTAAAATTTATTAAGCTTTCTTGTCTTTATTTTTAGAAAAGGAAACATGCTACTTTCAAATAAATGTTCAAATACTGTAGCTTATTATGTGCGCTTTAACGTCAAGAGGTTCTCCAAAGAAGAGTTGTTAATTAGATTCGGTAGCCTAAATCTTAAATAAGTAGAAGGAACCATTAATTCAGAAAGAATAGACAAGAATATGCGTTAATTCGGTAATAATTTGAACAAGAATAAAGTTTACTAATAGTAATAATTTGAATAATTAATTGAAACACTTAGGCAGTGTAAAACGTGTTCATACAATTTATGAATTAAATTAGTATCAGAATATCAGGTTTCAAACTGCAATGCAAATGCCCTTATTTGTATAGTCACGTAATTTTGCTTTTCATGAGTTCCTATGTAAAGACCCCCTGAATCCGATTTTTTTTACAATTTAGGTTCGCACCCTTGTAGGGTAAACATGCAATATTCATTAACATTATTTGTAAATCATGACGTGTCTAGATAATTTTTTCGTAAATCATAGGCGAATTATTCCTTCTTGTGTATTGACCCACGAGAGTTTGAAATTTTTGCAGAATTCTCGGACAAAATCCCTGCATTTCATGGTTCTCATATTGCTTGAAGAAACAGGAGATACTAGATCCTTTGACCACAAAAAGTTGATCCTTTATGATAGATATGTACATCTATGCCAATAAATGTCAATTTTTTATGTGAAGTGGATCTTATGCCTCCTATTTCTTCACGCAGTAAGTAGTCACATCCCGAGAGGTTTCTTAGGACCGATAGGTACTTATGCTTTCACAATGTCTGGTCGTCTGTCTGTCGATGTTGTAACATTCGAACGCATCCGAATTTTTCGACTTCAGTTTTCGCCATTCGACAATTTAGGCAAAACGACAGCCTGAGTTCGTTGGTGGAAAAAATCGGTGAACTATTTCTGGTTCAAAAGTCACAAATCACAGAAGGGACTAAGTTTTTCGCATACAATTCCATGTATAAATGGCCTATGCGTTCATCAAGGTATTTCTCTCTTCGCCATTTGATAGCTAAGACAGAGAGAAGGGTTGCGAATTAAGTGAAGACACGTGGTGGTTTTCCTTGGTGGTCACAATCAATTGAAATTGGTTCAATGGCTCGTGTTTTAATGATACCCTTATGGTACCATTGGAAATTTCAATGCTATGACATGTAATATATCAAACAACTTGTAATGACGTGTCATAAATGAATATAACGAAAAGTTTATGATAGTCGAAATTGGTTCAATGGTACGTGTGGTAAAATTACATAATGGTGCCAGTGAAAACTTTCATTGCTAAGATATGGTATGTAATGTATCAAACAGTTTATATTGACACGTCATGAATGAATATAACGAGAAATTAAAGATATGCAATGAAATATATCAAATAACCTGTAATTACGTATTCAGAATCAATATAGATAACATTAATGACAGTCGAAATTGCTTCAAAGGTACGTTGTTTAATGTTATCATTATGGTCTATTGGAAATTTTCAATGATAAGATATGCAATGTAATATATCAAACCGCTTGGGATGTAGTGTCGTGAATGAATAAAATGTAAAAATAAGGATTGCCAAAATTGGTTCACTTTAATAGTACCATTATTAGGAGCTTTAGCATAAAAGCTACTTATAAGAATGCGCCCTTGGTCTGTACGTTTATCCGGCCGTCCGTCCGGCCGTCCGCCGTTTGCACGATAACTTGAAAACGGATTAACTTTTTTAAATTCTGTTTTCAGAAATATGACCATCAAAGTCTTAGTTCGGCCGTATCAACTTTTCAGAATTTTTCGTGGACCTCTTCAAGTCGAATTCACGTGCTAAAACAGTGAGTGTAAAATATTCAAGGATACTGGCATGTCATATAACAATCGATTTGTCAAGAAGGAAGGTATTGTTACTTTCAGTTCAGCTTTTAAGTATTATTGACATCGGCGCGCGCACGTGAAATCGCTTTGTCGACGCACGATTGCTCAAGTGCTCTTACTCTGTAAGCTGTGTTATTAAGTAGCGGAAAAATGGAGCTACTTATTGGTTTTGTTTTACACACGATTTGAATCACTCTTCATCATTTCTACATTTTTTGAAGTAGAAGGTTGAAATTCGGAATGTAGCTTACTATGGGCATGTCCATCTGCACCGTTTAGTTTGGTTTTGATTCGTATATCTATGTGCTATTTGGGTACGTAAAGGCGTAAAATCCAGTATCCAGATTCCTCTAGGCAAGATCTACATTACTATGAAGTTTAGGCCCAATTGTTCCAGTGGGATCGGATTTGCGGGGGGTGGCAGTCATTTGGTCCTTAGAACTATGGCAACATATAGCATGTGATATATCATACGATCGAAAATGATGAGAAAGGAAAGATGATACGAGGTTTTTTACATTTTTTACATTACGTTCGAGAAAATCAATTTATTGATTAAAAAAAAACTTGGAGAGAGGTAAAAAGTGCAGATGAAGGGGTAAAAATAGATGATTTGCCTTATCCTACTCGGGAGGCGGGGGGGGGGAGGGGGAAGATTCATTTCTTTTTAATAAACGTATAAATGTATTTCTGCTTCACTGCTAAAGCTCCTCCTTGGAATATTTACAAGATTTTATTGTACCATTAGAAGCTTCTATTGCAAAGATATGGCATATAATTCTTAAGCCTTACATTATCAGTCGCTAATTTCTGGTAAGCAAATTGTTGTCAGTAGCTAGTAGCTAATCACTCGCTTCAACAGTACATGTATACGTAAAACGTTTCAGCAATAATTTATGAAGAAATAATAGACCCTTACATTGAACGCTTCAACAATTGACTCTCATTTCATTTAATAGCAAATGCTTACAAATTTAAGGACTCTTATATGTTCGAAGATCTAGAGAATTACTCTCTCCATTTAAACTCTCCAGTACTTTTATTCAATTTGATCTATACATTTCCATTAGAAGTACGTCTTTCTTTAGCAACCAGAGGCTTCCTTAGCAACTTCATCTAACCCTAACAACGAAATACTTTTTTAGAAAATAAATGCTTTCATTTTTATCCTCGAATTCCTTAAAATCCTATCGAACTTGGGCATTTCGGTTGCCTGAATTGTTTTTGTTCCCATATTGGTTCTCACTAAATATTCTTGAATGCGAAAGATTCGAAATCGATTAGACGCAGGTGGAGTAAGAAATGAGATACATTAAGGAATGTGCGAGGGTCGTTACGAAAGTAGTTTTAGAAATATAAAGTAATCAACAAAGATTTACATTTTACTTTTATCCTTAGACATTCTCGAACTAATCTTAAGGTATAACAAGTTTTCATCATGCACTCAGCCGCCAGTCCATTCATAAAAGTCGTCAGAAGATGACAATCTCTGTGGAAGACAACGCAACACATACTGCTTGCTTTGTGTTGATCACTAACCATAAGTGGAGCCCGTCTCACACAAATCTTTCTTCAGTTTCATGGTAAGTTCTGGGAAATGGGGAAATTGTTCTTGGATTTCGTCAAATGTGCGCGCCAATACTATTTGATGAATTCATCCACAGTAAGCAGCTAAACATCCGTAATGACAGACGGTTGCCTGGTTTGTTCATCATCATAGATGTTTCTCTCCCAGCATTAAGTTTCGACATCATGGCCGAATTGTTGAATCATGCACACAACATCATAAAATTACTTAATTTGAGAATTAATATCACATGGTCGCGAATTTTTTTTTTCTTTCAGACATCGAGTCATAGACATTGGTTCACAAAAATGCGGAATTTTAAACACGCTAAGAAAATAACAAATGCTCGTACTGCAATGAAATTCGCACGAAGTATGACAAGCAAGTGACTAAAACTATTGACCTTGAATTGATCGGATTTAGATTTTGTGTTGTAGAATGAGTAGAGTGAAATTACGATCCAAAGCATATGGATCTTTATGATAATTATAAAAAATCTGTCAATGGTATGAGGTGCAATACAATATAAGATTACATAGTTTTGAAAATGTCTTGATCTAAATTTTCAAATGAAGATTATCTATATTAAAGTCTAGAAAATCACAAGCTAGCCTACATGTAGCTGTTCAAGAGCTTAAGTTCTTCTTTTGGCAAATAAAACAAAATGCTATGGACACTTGTAAATACTAGCGCATTTTACTGTTTATACTCTCTACAGATTTTTCTGCAAATATGAAATTATGCTAATGTTAAAAGATCTTTAATGAAAACATCAACATCAAATTTGAATACGCTAAAATAATTTAAATTAAGCTAAATCACGAAGTATTTTTTTAAAACTGGATAAAAGTTTTTTTAACGACAATTATAAAAGTCAGAATGCACTTTTTAATTAGAAAAAAGAATGATTTTTTTTAAACTTTTCACTCTTCTTAAATGCTGTATGAATGAATGGTGAAAGAGGAAAGCGAGGAGAGTTTGAATGCAAACCAGACAAATAGGAAGAAATGAAGCGGGCAAAAGATTAGGAGGTGATTGAGAGGAAAGTTCTCTTACTTTGACTAAGTGGAAGAGGTCTTCTGGTGATTTGCCAGGGAAAGTGTTTTGGAGGTTCTCTGATTGGATGTCGATTACTGTATTGGCACACGTGTCCACAATCAAATCCAACAATTTTGAGTTCAAATCGACGACGAGCATCTGATGGGGGAACAAGATAAAATGTGAATGAATTCAAGATAGACACATTCTTTTCATCAAAAGGATAACTAGCTAAGTTCAAAAAAATCTTATTCTAAAATTTGATCGAATATTTAGATAGTTATTGTCTCATAATATAATTGAAATTTACAGGAATTAAAAAAGCACTAAAACTACTTATGTTCTCTCTTCGTTTCTTATCCAAACAACTTTTATAATTTACCAACAATGGAGTCTTTGCGTTTATAACTTAAAGAAAACATCTTTTCTTAAAATATCTTTGTGTTCAATTTTAGATTTTGCATGGTGCATCATTACTATAATTAAAATTGTCCATTAATCATGCAATCTAATGTTAATAGTATCCAATTATCCAATATGCATTATAAATATCCATTTCCATTTATCCCTAAATTTTCATGAATATCCCTAAATTGGAGAATCATGCTCCAGTTTGTTTGAAACTCTCTCATTTGATCCTAATTACTCTCCAAAATATAGACGGGGTGCGCAGGAAATAGGAATACGCATGCACCACCTTCCTTTACTTCCGACCATAGAATTGTCTGAGGCAGAAAAGAGTAAACCAACGAATGAATTAACCAATAAAAATGCCGTATTGTGTTGCTCCGTGTTCAATCAATTCGCAAAACGCAAATTTACTGAGTAAAGTAACGTTTCATCGATTTCTGTGTACCGTTTTATGATCTCCGACTCGATAAAAAATTAATGAAAAATCGCGGCACTCGGCAATCAATCTGAATTATTTCGACTTTTAGTCACAGCCACAACAAAAGTGCAGTTATTCCGAAACCGGAAATACGCCTAGGCACGAAGTAAGCTAATGTTTGTAAACACGCACCCAGTCTATAGGAGATTGCGCAGTTTCCGAGTTACGCATTCAAAATCGTAACAGTGCTCACATGCGAGCACTAACCAGCACGTGTTACGATTTTGAGTACGTAACTCGCAAACTACTCGTTGGAATTCGATCAATTTTTAACGGTATACACAGTTTTATATACCCTATTATTCCCTCAAATTTCATCATCCTAGATGTTATAGAACCTGAGTTATTAACATGTTGAACTTGTTGGCGGCATTTTTATTTCTGTTCATAACTCGGTTAGCGTTCAAATTCAGACCAACCAATGTTCATATGAACTTTTTTTTTGCTTAGAATAACCCATACTATCTCCCCTCCAAGTTTGTAAAAGTTTTTTTGAAACACCCTGTATAAGGCGTCTCGCCAGGCTCTTTATTTGTGTCCTTGACAAAGCCAGGAATAAAAGGTTGGAATTCTGCGCTTATTTTCCCGCCAGGTCCTGTAAGCCCTCCGTCAACTTCATCAAGAAGGACAGTTCAGAGAACTCTTAATTTCATAGTTTCTATTTACTTTTGTTAATTCTTTAAATTTTCTTCGTCGGAGAATTCAGACATTCCTTCCCTTCAAGCTCTAAAAACAAGCCAGTCTTTGATTTGTTTTCAAAGTCGAATGACCTTCTCTATAGAAAACATTCTGGCGCACTCAGGAGGAAGTGGTGAAATCAACCGATGGATCATCATCACTTGCCTGCTGATAAACGATATGCGATTTCCTTTAATAATGGGGGTTACTGACATTTAGAGCCAGTAAATTCATTTTATTAAAATTTTGTTGAAAGGTTGCTTCATATTCATTAAGAAATTTTAAAATAAGGAAAGTCATTTGAATAGGAGAGTGATATTTAAAACACTATTCAACCATTTTTAAAATGTTAATTCAAATATTAATTTACCGTTAGACAGGTCGAAGAAAATGAAAATGCTGAGCAATTCGTTTTACAATACAAATATCATTCTATCTATGATAAATAAAGTTGGCGATTTAAACTTAAACAAAAATATCACTGCATTATATTTGCATATTAATTATGTATTTAATTTGAAACTTCGGCTAATAAATTTTGAATTAGATCGCTTCGTTGTAATGATACGTTTATAATTAATAATTTAAAATTATGAGAAAAATTATCATTTTAATGTTGTCAATTCAAGCTACGCAGTTTCGTTCACCAAAATAGTCGTTCGATCAATGAACACTAATTAATAGAATCTATTGTCTTCTTCTATTATGACTATTATCCACAGAATTATCATGGACCAGTCTGAAACAGTATTTTGAGTAACATTAAAACTCATCGACACACATACAAACATCAAAAAATTTCTTTATCAGGCTGTAGGCAAGAGGCTAATAACAACAAATAGGCAAAATGCGCCAGACATCAAATTCATAGTCAGATTATGCTTCATTTTTACATTGTACAATTTGGTTCGTTCCTTTCGATTATCTCATGGTACTTGGGATGAAGCAATATCGATGTCATTGATCTGAAAAGCTTCCGGGAAAATGAGACCGTGGTCATCATCATAAAAAACCAGCAGAGATAATGGAATAAAGACATCCAACAAATATACCAGTTTCAGACTTTACTAATCTTAAATGTTTATGAACCGTTTGAATTTATGAAATGGGCACATAAAGACTAAAACGTAAGGCCATAATTGAAGGAGAACACACTAGCGTTTTAATAGATGGGGAATATCACGATCACTATAGAAATGGTGTAATTTTCTTTTGGATCATTATTATGTAGTTTATACGAGGATCATTCAAGGTTGGCCTATACTTTCGCGCATATAAAATCGAGAAATAACTCTAGCATATAACATTTTTCAGAGAATGTTACGTAATCTTTTCTGAGTATCTCGCGATCGGCATGACGTGTTTTGACGCATGCGCAGTAGCTGCAGCAAACATTGTAGTAAACAGCGTCTCTGTAGCTGTGGGTCAGCGGTGTATAATCAAATTTTTGTGAAGGAGAAGGTTAAACCTGCTGAGATTTTTGAGAAAATTTCAAACACAGTATGGGAAGAAACGTTGTCACGGGGCAAGAATGTAGGATTGTTGTAATCAGTTTGGCGAAGAACGAAAGGTGGTGAAAAATGCAATACATGGACAGTTTGTCCGACTGCATTTACATCAGTAAACATCACACGCATTGAGCAAGTCATTTTTGATCAAGGTATTCGCGAGAATATCTGAAAATTAACGTCCAGTGTAACTGCAAATTGCCTCAAGGTGCAATTCGCGAGAAAAGAGCCGGGATGTTGTCTGCAAATATCCTTCTCCATAACAATGCCCGTCCTCACACGGCGAATTTGACAGCAGAAACTTTTGCCAAAATGGGATGGGAAGTGTTGCCTCGTACCCCTTAAAGTGGGGAATGGCCGTAGTCTGGTTGTCTCGTCGATCGGCTCGCCGATCGGTGGAGTTAAGCAACTTCAGGCGCGGCTAGCTGCCGGCTAGGTGACAACCAGTAGTTTGAAGACCACTGCTGGGTAAGATGCTATTTGGGCCATTTCTGACCCATTTGCTGAGTGACCGGATGCCTAGCAGTTTGTGATAGCCAGTAGTTTGTTTCTAGTTCTTCGATCATGAATCCCCCGTGCTTCGGAGGGCACGTTAAGCAGTCGGTCCCGGCTGCTACTGTCATCTCGTAGCAGCCGTTAGTTACTGGGATGGCGCAAAACTCCCTCGAAAGAGTAAGTGACGCAGATTATCGTTCTACGATAATCCCTCTTTTAAACAACCCCTTGCAGTCCAGACTTGGCTCACAGTGAGTCATTTGTTTGGGCCACTTAAAATACATTTGAAGCTCCAGACAGATGAACGGCTGTTCTATAGCTACAGAGACATTATTTACTGCAAAGTTTGCTGCAGCTGGTGCGCATGCGTCAAATACGCTCTGCCGACCGCGGATACTTAGAAAGGATTATGTAACATTCCCTGAAAAATGAAATATGCTACAGTTATTTCTCGATTTTATATGCCGGAAAGTCCTAGGCAAACTTGAACCCTTGACTTCCACTGGAAAACTATGTAATATATTTTGCGAGTTTTACAGTATAGGAATTGTATTCTGGAATTACATCATTCTCATGATTGTAGACAGTTTAGTTCTTTAATATCGGTAGTGCAATAATTTAGCTCTGAAGAACTGTATGATGGATCTTACTGTTGCCAGATCCTTGCACTTTCTTCAAACAAGATGAGGGGTGCCATCATTCTTTTGGATATCATTTATTTTTACCATCGCAATTAATAGCATAATTTGTGTTATAAGTTTTCAGTTTTATGATTTGAACATGCAAAAATTGAATGCAAAATAAAGCGAGGCAAAATTCATAATTGGGATCAAACAACTAGCTTAGTCCTTAGTTTTTTTTAAAGTGAATTTTGTAAATTATTCATTCTTAAAGAGAACATTTAAAACAATTTTTCTACAATAAATAAGCCCCTCTTACCAATTATTAATTTGGCCTTTTTTTCCTAGATAAAATCAGCACAATTTAGAAGACAAAACTGGGAACTGGATCCACCTCAAAAATCCCTCCCGATATTTTTTCTTCCATTACGACTCCAATTTCCTCCGTATTTCTTCATTTTAATTATACACCTGTCGGCTGTTTTTTCTTTTACCGCCCTTCCAAGAGCCTTTCTTAACCCCCCTTCTTTC
Source organism: Rhysida immarginata (assembly GCA_023313115.1). NCBI lineage: Eukaryota > Metazoa > Arthropoda > Chilopoda > Scolopendromorpha > Scolopendridae > Rhysida > Rhysida immarginata. The sequence continues at coordinate 8,238,837 of JAHWFO010060970.1, forward strand.
ATCTTTCGACGTAAGTCGTAAGTGTGACAACCAAAAGTAGTTTTTTTTCGAAACAGACGACGGAGAAAGAACGTCTCGTGGTTTGTCACCAAAAAAAGCATTAAAATGTCAGTCGACGAAGAAACTTTTCTTTTAAAAAAAATCCAACTTCATTTCTCCTTTTGAAGAAAACTTATTTACTTCATAATGCACTGCTAAATTAAAGGACAGAGATTGTACGTTCGAAAGAGATTTGTTTGTTCTTTTTTTTTGTTGTTGTTTTTTAGAGCCATAACCATTTTCTTTCTCTCTTTATTCATAATAATGCAAATGCAATACTTATTTATAAATGTTTCATTTCGTTTTTACAAAATGACTTTTACGCTCAAGTAAATTTCACATGACTCGAAGGATAAGGAATACTCGAAATTGTTAAATTTGTTTGTTTGTTGTTGTTTTTTTTGATGGAAAGATTTTGAGCATTACTCTTTCGTAGAAATGTTTCGTCTAGCGAACTCTATCGAAATTGGTAAAACGCATTATATGGATAAATAAAAAATTTGAAAACGCAAATTGTATCCTTAATCTAAATGCGGAGACAATTTTCAAGGATTCTCTAAACAATTACGATTCATTCTAAAAACTAAATTCGGTAAATTTAAAAAATTCAAATGTACAGGGCAATTCAAAGTGAATGGTACAAAAAGAATACATTCCAATGGCTGCCCCAATAAATTTATTTCTCGAAAACAAATACAGCATCGAAGTATAAGTCTCCAAGTTTCATTTCGCAACACTGAAAAGTCCGTCATTTCCGAAATGCTCACTAGAGACACTGTTATTCACAATAGCGGCATCGGCGAAAGAAACGGATTATTGTGTACTAGACTGCGCAAAAATTTCATCTTTAATAGCTATTGATATTCGTTTCAAGACTAAATTTGCAAAAGAAGCATCTAACCATCACATCATCACAAAGTGGGTGAAGCAGCTTAAGGAGACTGGGTCCTTATGCAAGAGGAAAGGCATAGGACAATCATTCAAATTTATAAAACAATCAAATTCTAGAATAAATTATGTAATCCTATTTTAGTCATGCGATGCATACTTTCCGAGCAAGATATTTCGATGTCTCAATTTAAATGAAACACTCTGTATACTGAATGTACAAATAAGTGTACATCGATTGCTAATAGATGGCGTAACTAGCACAAATTTCACGTAATTGAGAATGGCAACACGTCTGTAAGAAAGTCTTTTAAGCAAGCTTAGAAATTAGTGTAAGACATTTCATTGAAGCGTGAACATCATTGTTTTTAAATGTATTGAAAATGTGCCAGAAAACTTATAGACCTTTCCCTCGAAACCCGAAACGGAGTAACTGCGCAGAAGCAGGACAGCAAAAGAAATTCAGTTTCCTGCCTTGAAATGTACACATGCGGAGGAAAACGGAAGTTTTTTTTGCTGTCCTGCTTCTGCGTAGTTACTCCGTTTCGGTTTCGAGGGAAAGGTCTATATGCGAGAAGTTTTGCTGTAAGATTTCTATTAAACGAAAATGCTGAGAATCACCGTTGGCTTATGGAAGCTAATGGCGAACATGCCCTAGTTGAAAGCACGCAGGGGCGGATTTAGACTTGATGAGGCCCTAAGCTAAAGGAAGCCCCTACCATCTTAAACTAAGATTGTGAGGCCGTACAGAAGTGGCCTACATATTGTGCGGCCCTAACTCAGGACAGAACTCTTGGATCAAGTCCTGGATACGCTGACGAAGGTAGCTTGGCTGCCGAAATGCGCATTCGTATGAATAAACTTTTGTTGTGGATTAGTAGTTTCCTTGCGTCCTTGTTAGCGTGAAAGCTGCTGCAACCGCGTCAGAGAAACTACTGAAGGTTATTTACAACAAACAAGAAATTAATCCCCCCGAGAACGATATAGAAAAGTAGCGGAAGCCCTGAGCTCATGTAATTTTATTTCTTTGTCTGCACTTTTTAACCCGCTAATTTTTTTTTTTATCAAAATTGAACTCTACCTTCTATCCTTTCTCATCATTTCCGATGGAATGATATATCACATGCCATATGCTGCCATAGTTCTAAAGTGACTGCCACCCCCACAACTCCGATCCCACGAGACAATTTAACCCAAACTTTATAGCTATGTATATCTTGGCTAGAGGAATCTGCATATCAAATTTCACTCCTTTACTTATCTAAATGCCATGTAGATAACTTGGTCCTCTCTAACTCCCATTCCCGTAACTCCGAGCTCAGTGGACCAATCAAAACCAAACTAAATAATAAAATAGGACATGCCTATGGTAAGCTACGTTCCGAGTTTCAACCTTCTACTTCAAAAAATTTGGAAAACATGAAGGGGACGGACGGATACGCGGACATGGTAAAACCAAAAAGTGCTCCATTCTTCCGCTACTTAATAATCAATTTGAACCATGCATTGAGAGAGAAACGTCCGGAATATGCGAAATGACCTGACAAGCTTGTTCTCCAGCAGGTCAATGCCATACAATGCCGTGTGAAGAAAATAATTACAAATAGAAAAGGGAAGGTAAAATTCCACTACCTGGACTCGAACCATGCCTCGAACCCGCTCTTATCAATCGAGCTATCGTAGACATGAACCGCCAAGCTGTCACAATATGTTCAAATGAAACGAATATTGCGAGTTGGGGGCCTGCTTGGCCAAATGAGCTGATTCGCGTAGTCATGGAAGTTCGTGTCCGCAGTAGTTCAATTGGTAAAAGCGATACCAGCAAAAGGCATAGTCCCTGAGTTGAGACCAGGACGCGGAATTTTTCCTTCCCTTTACACGCTTCCCTTTGTGTGTAATTATGATAAGTTTGAAGAATTTCTTCACTTATACTGTATTATTATTATTATCTTCGTTTTGGCTGGGATATTTTCCTCCACCTGCCACATTTACCAGATATCGCGTCATCAGATTATCATTTGTTTAAATTCCAGTATCTAGGCACCATTTCTAGAGAGCGGTTTAGTTGTCACGAAGAAATCAAACATTAGCATGTTTAATGGATTGTTCCAAAGAATCTGTCTATTCCCATTTCGGAATCCAATTATTGCCTGAAAACTGGGGGAAGCAGGACACTGGAACGCAAAACAGCAAGATGAATTCGTAACCACTCCTGTTGACACGCTCTCCAAAGTCCCTCCACTGATCGCGGTCGTATCTTTCCGAGGGCTCGTTTAAGTAGGCCAAAGCACAAAATCCATAGTTGATGCTTCCAGCGACTTGACGGATATGTCGCTGAATGTTATGGACAGGATTCTGATCTTCTTGAATGCGTTCCAGAAATAGGCGAGTTGACGCGGCTGTGTAGTTGACGCCTTGTCTTTGTATAGCCATACCTTATTTACCTCTCTCGTACAAATCGGGGATGTTACGGCTATATATAGGGGTTAGAGCATTAGTCTGATAATACATGGCGTTGATTTTAGCCTTTAACTCAACTCTATGTAAAATTAACTTGTAGCTGTATCCCGCCACGATCATGAAACCTTTTGAAAATGGTATCCTTGCATTCACGGTAAAACCCCTTGGGCGGTAAAAAATGGCTTGGCTCTTGTTGCAGTCGCTTAAATAAACACACGCCTTATCTAGGATGGCCACGCATTTTCACTTTTCATCTGCCAGGTATCGTTCAACTAATTTACGGCAGTCGGTCCGTCGCTCTTGAACATGGCGCCGAAACAACTTATGAACGTGGCTCTTGTGTCGCTTCTCCAGTTAAAAATCACAGTTGATAATTATGTTTACCGTGTACACAGACGTTCCTACCTTCTGTGCAATGGCCCGTTGGTTGGTGGGTTACATCCGGTTACGAGAGTCCGAACTTTCCGGACGATATCAGGAGTATAGCTAGTAGATGGTCTCGGATTGGCCTGCTTTTTACCCTCGGGAATGGCGCCGCTTCTGGTTTTGCCAATGTATTTTGTACATTTGATATCCTTTTCTTGGAAATTAGGAAGCCTCGCTTCTTTCATAATTTCGGAATACCTGTCAATTTCCGGTGGTATAACTCAATGTTTTTAGTTCACTGTTTGAATAATAACTATTTTAATACTTACCCTAACAATACTCCACGTGATAGCTCACGTGAAATGAACGCGCGCGCCACATTTAAATATGCTACGACGGGCGTTCAAATTTGACCTGAACTTTATTTTTTTATAAAATCAGGATACTATAAAAAATACACACACACGCCAGTTATTTCTCAAAGAACTCTTCCTGCTTTACTATAAATTTTTTCCTGCGTTCTGGGAGCATCTGGATACCGGTTCTGTAGAAATCTTCAGGCTGATGTCGAAACCACGAAAGGACAGCCTTTTTCACTTCCTCAGTGGAACCGAACCTCTGCCCTCCCAAGAACTCTTTCAATGGTCCAAAAAGGTGACAGTCGCAACGGAAGAGACCCAGGTTGTATGAAGGATGTCCCATTTAAGTTCCGTCAATATGTCCATAATCAGTTTGGCTGTGTGGTCTGGCATTGTCTTGCAGAAAACAAACACCACTGGTAAAGAGCATTGGGCGCTTTTTCCTTTGTGCCGGCTTCAGGAACGTCCTCAAAATGTCACACTAGTAGGGTGCATTTAGGGTTCGACGTTCTTCCAGAAAATCGACATGAATGATACCCTTAAAGTCCCAGAATACAGTCGCCATCACTTTCGTTGCCGACGGTGTCATCTTGAATTTTTTGGGTCGTGGTGAGTCAGTGTGTCGTTACTCCATGCTCGCATGCTTGCTTTCATGAGTTTGGTGATGAATTCAGGTCTCGTCGATGGTCACAACACGCCTAGGAAGCTGTCACCTTCCCTGTCATATCGCTGCAGCAGATGTAACAGATTTCCACCTGGGTGGTTTTGTGATCCTCGGAGAGTTACTTAGGGACCCATCTGGCACAGAGCTTGTTGAATTTCAGCTTATCGTGGATGATGGTCTCCACACTGCCAGTGCTAATGTTCAGTATTAAAGCCAATTCTCGGACATGAATCTGCCTGTTGTCCGTTATCAACTCATTTGTTCGTACGATGGTGCCATTGATAGCAGTTGCTGACCTTGCCTTATGATGTTCATTGCCGGTGGATTCTCGCCCTCCATCAAACTTTTGACAAACGTGACTCGGTGAACTGCCTTTGAAGTCTCTGATGAATTTCAGATGCTTTCATACCTTGGTTGTGGAGAAACTTGATGAAGAAACATAATTATTCGTTATTCCACTTTGGTCGACACATCGCTGTCTGCCATTTTGTTTAAACAAACAATCGGTTGTCATGGCAACTGGATGAGTGGTGCTGCATTTGCATGATAGGCGGTAGTTGCCATCGCAACAATGATATTTAGATTTTTACAACAATGAAATTTACAAAAAATAAAGTCCAGGTCAATTTTGAACGCCCCTCGAAATTGTTACAATAGCTCTCTAACAATCCTCTGCAGAAGGGAAAAAATAACCACAATTGTAGTGTTGTTTATGTTGTCTTTGATTTGGAAAAACTAAATAACAGGCAAGTCCAGAAGCCAATCCCCGAAGTCGGACCCAGAACAGGGCCAAGTCCAGTGGGGCTTAAGTGAAGATACGGGAAAATTATATGTCAGTGAAAGAAGATTTATGATGCTATCACATACAAAACTACAATCTATTTTTTACTATTTTTAAACCGTTGCCGTTCGCAACACAATGTAACCAATGATTGGGATAAACCATTATTGGTTACAAACAGAGGATAAATTTGTAAACTGTATAATACTTTCTTTAACAAACAAAATTGTAACAATTTTGTTACAAGAAAAAGAAAAAAAGTGTTCTGATTAAAGTAATTCCTTTTCAATGCGGAAATCGATAAATTTTCGTTTGACTCGTACAAATAAATTTCCTCTAAACTGCCCGCGACAAGTGCAATTTAATTACATTTTAAGTTTATAGAACGATATCGACGTTTTAATAAAGGTCTATTTTCCATTTCAAACCTGACGATTGGAACGAGGACTTTTATTAAAACCATTAGGCGCTTAAATTGGTATCGTTCTAATGAGGTTCATTGTATTGGGGGGAAACTAGAAAAGTTGACAAACGTGTTTCGGAGGACAACAGATAAAATTTGTCAATAATAACACTCAAAGGAGAAGAAGAGAAAGTAAAGAAAGCAATTGGAACTTGATTTTGTAGCCGCTTTTTCGTTCTGTATATTTAATACTCCGTTAATTTTGAAACTTATTCGGACGCATTATGAATTATTGAACGGAGAGGAGGGAAAAAATAGAAATTTTCTTTTAAAGATGAAAGGACATTCAGTTGAAGCAGCGTGACGTGGCGCTTTTCATTAAACGACAATATTTTCAAATGACTTCGCTTATCGCCGAGGGAGCGGGTGGCCGCAAGCAACGCCGGCGCTTCCGCATGGAGACCCCGGTGACACGACAAGCGAATTAGGTGAGGAAAATTAAAAGGAAATCGGAGGTGGATGATAAATGATTTGTTTCATATACATGTTCCATCTAAACACTCGGAGCTCACTTCATTAACTTCTCTACCTTTCCTCGTCTCTTTTGTCAATTTACTTCTTTTCAGCGCCCAGGGATACGCAATTATCGTCACAATTCCGTAGAGTTTATGGGGATATGGAAAAACTCAGATTTTTTTATATAAAAAAGTAATTTCTCCCTCATCTCTTTTGCTTTAAAGTGTCCATCATGTGACCGCTTGTAAAACGTAAATGCGTTTAATCAGAGAATAAAACGCACAGAATTGAACTAGACAACTTCACTAGAATTCCTGAGAGATGGCTTGCTATTGAATAGATTTCATTGGCCTGTTTTAACAGCAGAATAATTCGCCGAGCATCTGTCAATTAATCGCGACTGCTACACAAAAGTTTGAAATCTACCGTTTCGACCGAAATAGATGTAAATTTCCGATTCTGTCACATTGGCTTTTACGGTTTGAGGAAAATTGAAGCCCTTTTGCAATTCATGCTATAGATGTCATCAATGCATCTAACACAATCTTAAACTCGTCCTTCTGTCTGCCTATCTCTTTGCATTTCCTCACAAAATATGGGCGAATTTTAATGAAATTTTGTATTGATCTTTTCAAAACAAGATTTGATGATAACCTTCAGTTTATTGAATTCATGCTGTTAATAAAATACTTCGAATATGTGTTGAATTGCATTTATGGATCACTCTCATTTCCCAAAATAGGGTTGGATGTTTGGTGATAACGCACTTTCAGACCCATGAACGAAAAAAAAAATTCTCCATTGTTACTGCACTAACTAGGGAACATTACGGAGTGATAATAAATTTCCGATCCGAAACTAATATAGGTGACATCTATATCGATAATAAATCGATTATAAAAAATTATGTGCCAAGGTTCATATTCAACGTTTTTATAGGCACATTAAATACTCACATATAGAGATAATTCCCGACATAGTCGACATAGTTTTCTTTGAAAAACAAAACAAATTTGCGGATTTCCAGTTTCGTGCACACTTTTGGGCAAATTTTCTTGTTTACCACTGAAAAATCCCCAAATCAGTGGATTTCCATTTTCGTGCACACGTTTTGCCAAATATTCCTGTTTTCTTTAGAAAAAAGGTGCTAGAGCCATAAAATTCAGGTCTATAGGAAAGTGACCATACCCGATTGAATAAAAGTACTCCCAGCGCCCCTTGTGTAGGCGCTGAGAAGTTACGAAAACTAACTTTTGAACCATGATAGGTAGAGAAAATGTGCTAATTACAAAAGTGTAGAGTGCCACCGATTTAGTAGAAATCCACTCTTTGCATAAAGCAAACAAAGCATTAAACTCGTAAAACGTCTTTGCATGAAACGCCTTCTAGACACCGTAATCGCTGGAATATTCACGTGTAGAACAAGATACGTATGAAGATGTTCCAAAGATATTCGACTGTTTCGGAAATTTCCTCTACACCCTGCATATGAATATTTAATGTGCTTATAAAATCTTTGAAGATGAACCTTGGCACGTAATTTTTTATAATCGACATGTTATTAGATACAGGTGTTACCTATATTAGTCTTGGTTTGGAATTTTATTATCACTCCGTGATGTTCCCTAGTAAGTATGAGTTCTTGAATAAAGAAATAGCAATTGATTTAAAGCAGCGAGCCCTTGAGACATGTGTATATGTTTGAAGGGTATACTTTTTATTCACGTATAAAGAACATTTATTACTATTTATTATGTCACAGCAGTGTACTTCGGAGCCTGTGTGAGATGCTCTTCATAGAACATTCATGAGCTATTCTTTATCATACAGTTTTACGAGAATTTAATACAGTTTTTCCGGTATCTCATTGAACGACATTTTTGTGGTCTGGATGTTCAGTATTGCCTATCGCATTAACCACTTCGCTGATATTTCCGAGTTACGCAGTCAAAATTGTATCAAGTGCTGGTTAGTAATCACAAGTGAACACGTGTTATGATGTTGAATGAGTAACTCGGAAACTTCTTGTTGGAATTCGATCAAATTTTAACCGTATACACAGTTTTATGGACCCTGTTATTCCTCCAAATTTCATTAATCTAGGCTTTTACAGAACCTGAGCTATTATCTTGTTGATCTTGGTGGCGGCATTTTTATTTCTGTTCATATCTCCGTTATCGTTCAAATTCGGACCCATGTTCATAGGACTTTTTGTGTTTACCTTGACCTCTATAATACCCCCTTAAAGTGTTTTACACACGATTTTAATCGCCCTGTATATACATGGAAGTAACAAAAATCATGAGAGCGTCGTATGTAAATTTTCAGGTCTCACTTGCATCACGTAAAATTATATAAATAGGCAGAGCATTATCAGTGCTGTCAATTCGACTATTATCAGTCGTTTGAAACGTCTTGTAACATTGTATGGCTACAGGACGAGAATTATCAGAGTTTGAACGCGGAATGATAGTTGGAGCTAAGCGAATGGAGATTCCATATCTGAAGTGATGCGGGCATTCCACGTTCCTCGATTAGTGTTAAGGATGTGGAGAGAGAATACCTCATTTCTGCTATTACCTCCAACCAGGCTGCTAAATTCTCGTGACCAATGACATCTGAGCAGAACGGTCCTTCATAACAGACACACGCCACTAAGTCAATTAACAGCCTTATTCAATGAAGGGCGTACTATAAGGTGAGTGCAGCGAAATCTGGCACTGATGGGATGAGTGCCGAAGACCTGCACGCTATCAGAGGTTGCGCTTCGCCTGAGCTGGTGAACATATTCATTGGAACTTAGATGACTGGAAACACATGGTTTGGTGAAGCTGATTGTAGGATTTTTGTGTGTCGAGGACCCCATAAGGCCATGGACCTAAGTTGTCAGGAAGGCACCGTGCTAGCTGGTGGTGGGTCCATCATAGCGTAGGGCTTGTTTACAAGGCAGGGTTTGTTGGGTCCTCTGATCAAATTGGACCTACCATTGATTGGGAATCGTTATGTTCAGCTGCTTGGTGACCATCTGCAGTCTTTAATGGCCTTCATGTATCCTAACAACGATGGGATGGTCCAGGAGGACAATGCCCCATGTCACTGGGCCAACATTATTCGCAATTGGTTTGAGGAGCATTCTGAACAATTCTAACGAATTAATTGGCCATCTAGATCGCCAACATGAACCTATCGAACCTATTTTGATGTTATATAACGATCCATTCGTGCATAAGAGCATGCACCTGCAACACTCACAGAAAGTGTAAGAAAAGTTGTTTTTTTTACAAAATTAGATTTTGATGTATTTGAAAATTGCAAATCATTGTAGTGCAACCACTCGATGTATTTGTTTTACTTGAACCATTTGCTTTTCACTTATTTTTGTTTTTCCTTACTCATGATTGATTGTCATGATTTTTGAAGATTAAATTTGACACGAGTTACCCAAAAAAAGCGCTTGGTAGTGGCATGACATATATGAAGAATAAATCAATGGAGCGTTGAGGGGAAAGTGCCATCTGCCTGCAATTTCCATATTTTTCAAATGGATCGTTCTTTTCCATTTCTATACTAAATCTCCCGGAGGAACAAAAATCGGTAGAGACATACAACTACTTCTCCTTTGTTTCTGGAAGAAGACTGTCTGCTTATTGTCATTTATTGCGCTATCTATCGTTGTCCAAGATGAACGTCATCCATCATTGGGCGAATAATGGAGAGATGGAGCGTCATCGGTTGCCAGGTGACGGAAGCAGATACACCGAAATAGCGATCCGTCAAACTGAGAAGGAATGACGCCTCTCTCAGAGAAACGTGTTTGGGATGCGCAATGACTTTAAAACGAAGGCTCTACAACACGTGTGAATCCAAACGAACGGGTGGAGAGGAAAACCGGTTTGAGCACGTGACCGAAAATTTTTTTTCCTTCTCCGCCTTTCCCTTTTTTTGTCGATAGACGTCGACCTCGAGAGTACTAAACGATTGGAAATGGCGATGTAAACGTTAGAATTATCGTTTTGACAACTGTCATTATTATTGCTTGTCGTTTCAGTCTCAGAATGCTGTTACCTCAAAGTTTAAAATAGGACGTGACATATTCCTGGAAATGGTCGATTTTTGTTGAGGTCATGATGACGTCAATTAACAAAACGTGTGCATATTCATTATAGTTTTATAATAAGCACTATACGAGGGTGGCTTAAATGAAAAGCTTAATGATGCGATAATAATTCATAACACCGCTCGATTGGCCTGTAAATTAATAAAGTATTACTTTTCGTTTGAAAATGGACAGACAGGTGTTAGAACGTTGTTTCTCTTTCGATGCAGAGCATCTATCTTAACACTACGGCTTCGCTTTAATATGATGAATCTGTCATTCATACGGACACTGAAGGAGTAAAACCAATCTAAATTTACCGAAGACTGAAATCTCAGTACGGTGATGCATATCTGTCACTACTACAATTCTGAAAAGGCATGAATTCTGTAATAAGCTCGCCGATTAGGCAGATTGAGTAGCGATCAAGCAGGTTTCACCAGGGCACAGTGTAGCAGTTGAAACCGTCGTGAAGGCAAAATCACCACGTAAAAGTGGATCAGCATGTATCAGCACCACTAAATATAATCTCTTTGGTTTTTAGCTTTTAGTTTCCCTTTTTGCTGAAAAGGTGAAAAAATCAATTCTTGAACTTGCTAAGCTGATCAAATAATCACATTTATTATGAAAATTAAAACGTTAATGTGTTTCTTTTTTTAACCTCCTTTATCTTATATATAAAATGCTAAATCCTCCTGCTCCGTGCCCGTTTCCATAGTGACGAGCAACAATACAAGTTTCATTGTTTCCAACAATTGAAAAACACTGATTGTTAAAAGCCAAAAATCGCAGCCGACGAAAAAGACTATTAAAAAATCTTATATTTTTCGTAGGCTACGGTTCAAAAATATGTTGTCGTCATAGATTTAACTATATACGTGCATCTATAGGCATTTAAAAATAGCACGCTAAAATAAATAAATAAATAAATCAAATCAAATCCTAAGTAAGTAATTTTAAATTCATTACATGCACTCTTATTTTTTAATTAAAAAAAAATAATAACATTCAAAAAAACATTTTGAAATTGATTAACAATTCAAATCACAAGTAGGTGACATTAGTTTTTACATTTTATGACATTCTTTATATAGTAATAAATTTTCAGTTGTACAAATTGATAAATCAGAAAAATAAAAAATCAAATCGAAAAAAATCAAAAGCAAATGACATTTTTTTCTCATTTATTTAATATTCATTATATGTGTATAATTAATTTTAATTTTTTTAGTTTTAAAATATAGTGGTCGTGCCCCCCCAGAAACAATCTGCCGAGAAATAGAGCAATGAGGGAGGTGTAAAAAAATAAAAAATAAAATAAAATAAAAAAAAAAGAGCCCGACGAGCCATTTTCACTGAAGAGCAAAGTTTTGTGTTAGGTTATAACTGTCAAATTGACAGTAGTGACTCTGTCCCATTGTAACAAGACACATTGGGTTAGTATCACTCTCATGAGATACTACATTGTGAGAGTGACTTTATTAGTATTAGCAATACTGTCAATTATCGCAGTCCTGCCAATTATCACAATCCTGTCAGAGATGAAATTAAAAAAAAAAAATCGTACTTACAGTTTCCAGTATTGCAGCAACCTTCGTAGGCCGGGCTTTCGAATAAAATCAAAAGCAATAACATTATTAATTGTATGCTCGGATCGATGCAGCAAGCTGTTTCTGACGCGAACTGTGGTGATCCGTTGTAAAAAACTTGAGCTAGGAAAGAAACCCAAGCTGTCTGTTTTCAAATCTTTGTTCCCATTCCCTTCTATGGTCATGAGTCTTGGGTAATGACAGAAATAGTGCCGAAATGAGATTCTGAAAGGTGGGACAGGTGTTCCCTACTAGATAGTGTTCAGCATCACAATAAGGCAGTCTTTAGGTGCTGAACCGCTACTTCTACGCATTGAGAGACCTCAGGTGCATTGGTTTGTCCACATGTACGGATGCCGCAAAACCGTCTTCCTAGGCAGTTGCTATTTTCCAAGTCGGTGGTTGGATTAAGTCACGTGGCCAAGGGCTGGGTGGGGGGGGGGGGGGCAAAAACATGAACTTGGTCGTAAACACATAAGAAAAAAAAATTAATGGGATTAGGTCAGGTGACCGTGGAGGTCGCGGAAGAAGAGAAGTATGTCTCTTAAGAGGCCTAGAACTATGTGGCTAGATTACATTGATCATCTGGGTTCCAGGCGCTTTTAACGGATAAGCAGGTTTGAAAACTAAGTAGACATTTTTATTTATTATTGGCAGCCCCGTCAATTATCACAGTTCTATCACAGGCCAAATTTTATAATTAAATTGGAATTTACAAATTCGCCTGTTGTGGCACCGTCGTATGACGGGCTTCAATAAGAGTCTAATATACAAAGAAAAGCCTGGTAGGCAAACATACAAACATATCCATCTTTACATTTATTCTTAATAAGCTGAAAACTATCGTAAATTGTGTCTCTGCTAATTCAATCGTTGGGAAAAACATGGCCGACGACCCGAGTTGTCGCCACTTTCCTTACAGGCACCCTATTTTGAATGTATTTCAATCGGTATCAGTGAGCTCGTGCTCAGAGATTTCATTTGTGAAGCGTTTGTTTTCCACGGCCGCGGCATGATGTTTTGCCAGGCACAGCGAATATGCATCTTTTGAATGAATGTTTCGATCAGCGCGTCATTTCCCGGGGATTGTGGCCCCCTCACGATTGCTGAGCTGAAAACGAACATCACAACAACCATTTCTAACATCAATGCTGCCATGCTTTGCAAATTCTCATGAAATCTGGTAATACGAACACGCTTTTTTATTCGCGAAAGAGGACGTCATTTCGAACATTTATTGTAACACCTAAAGTTTGTTTGGTAAAATAAAAGCCAACATTTCAACTAATCTCTGTGATACTTTACTTTCATTACTTTACTAAATTCTCAAACTGGTACTTTTACGGGCAGCTAATTTTGATGTACGCAACTTTAAACTCACCTTGTATTTGCAAACTAAAGGAATGTACGAAACGAATACAGCCCTGGTCTCAAATATAAACTTGGTCTTAGTTTCTGGTCCGTGGTAACGCATGCAATGTATAACTTAAATTTTATGATTAATCTTTATCTACGAGGGCGTTTTGAAAAGTATTGCCTCCATGGCTGTATTTTTTTTTATTTGTTAACCGATTTTCAAAATTCTTTTTGTATCTGATACTTAGATTTGTCCTCTATGCAATGCACTATTCACTTTTCGACATAGTCCCCATCCCTTCCCACGCATTGCGCCAACGCGTGACTAGTTGGGTGAACCCGTCGGAGAGGGATTCCGGAGTTGTTGTCGACACAAAGATTGAATGGCAGCTTTGGACCATCTTCTGGAGTACGATACCGTCCGCCCGCACACGAGTCGCCACACACCAGAGGCATTGCAGCGCCTACAGTTCAAAGATGAATGAAGTTCAAAGATGAAAGACTTTGCACCTTGGCACTTTCACCGCTTCCAAAGAAGAAAGAGCCCCTTAAGGGACATGAGTTGGTTCTGACGGCGAGGTAAACGCTGCCATTCAATCCTGGTGTCGACAACAATTCCGGAATTCCTGTCCGACGGGTTCACCCAACTAGTCACGCGTTAGCGCAATGCGTGGAAAGGGATGGTGACTATGTCGAAAAATGAATAGTGCATTGCATAGAGGACAAATCTATGTATCAGATACAAAAAGAATTTTGAAAATCGGTTAACAAATAAAAAAATTACACCCATGGAGGCATTACTTTTCAAAACGCCCTCGTAATATAACAATCTTATTACATATGTAACTGGAATTAAATAGTTAGAAAATTATTTATAAAGTTTTAGAAGATATACTGTAATACCCGACAATTTGAAAATAGAAGGAAATATAAAGAAAAAAAAATGGAAACTGCTTAAGAATGGAGACTGCAGCTCATGGATCCTGATTCAAGTTACGGATTTTATATAATTTCTATTTCTACTTATTTTCAAATCACTAAAAATCTAAATTGACACATTATCACTACAAACAACAAGATTGATCTAGTCGCGCATAAAATTACGTCGTTATAACGATTTCTCAAGGATATTGTTTGCTTCCGTTCTGTAATTAATCTATATATCCTTTATATATATCATGTTTTCGTATTCGATTACAGGTCAACGCTAACTTTGAGGTTAATGTTTATTTTCCTATCTCAGCTCAGCGGCATTCTAGAAAAGCAAGTGCGCACCTTTAACCTTTAATACTCATAAAGGAGAGGAAATTCTACCCAATTATTCGTCCTTTCATCTTGACTGCTGTCACTAATGAACAGACCTTAATGAAATCTCGATCAGCTTTAGATAGTAAGAGAGAGAACGGAAAGTCCTGTCCTTGTAAAAGCTCAAGAAGTTGCCTCATCGAGCCTCTCTTCAGTAATCTTACTAGGCCTTGTCTTCTAACCTTTCACTTCCTACCTATGTGCTTTAATAGTAAAAGCAGAATTTTATTAGAGCTCGTATTAATATATAAACATGTACTGCACTTATAAGTGTAGATAGTATATTCGTACAGATAGGAAAGACACTTTAAATCACGATAATTTAGATGACTGTAGAGTAAGAAGGACTTGTAAGGCCTTCTGTAGCAAGTTATGCAATTTCCTGTTAATTTATTATCTGTATTAATTTAATATTCGTTGACTTTTAATTTTATGTTGTTGGCTGGTTTTCTTTCTCCTGAATAGGATTTTTCATTTTTAAATTTATGAAATAAACGTACGGATCAATATTTATTCTATTGATCAATATTTTATTATAAACGCTTATCATAATGTTAATTAAAATGTTTCTTTTAAAATTTAAGATAAAAAAATAATAGTTATATCGCTACACGAATGAAACTACCCTGTACAAATATTATCTAAAAGATAATAGTTAAAAGGATTCAGAAAATTTTAAAAATTATCGGGTTTCAAATCATAATTATTCGCATCCGTTATCGTCAATTTAATCTTTTAAAGCTGAATATAATTTTTTTTGTATTCCATTGCGAATCGTTTGCAAGTTCGTTCTCCCAAATAAAACGAAACATCTTCAATGCGCATTCACTGAAAGTAGGTTTTAGTTTAAAGAAATTATTCCAATCCTGTGTGAATTTTTTAAAAAGACGTCAGAGGGGACCGCTTTTTATTAATAGTTCGCCATCGATTAAACACTTTAGACATTTATTCATTTCCTTCTGAACCTCTTCAATCTGAAATGAATGGATGGGGGATTCTGTTCATGACGAAATAAGGAACGGGTGGAGATAAGGGTCCATTAAATGAAATGAGTTGTCAAGCGCAGGTCTAAACCATTTCTATTCCCACTCCCATTTTATCGCCTTTATATCCATCCGTTCATTTCTACTGCTAACTTCTCAACAACATCGACCATCTGCATTTGGCAATAGGAAATTAATAAGAAGTCCCGATAAATGGGATAAAAAAATTAGCGCGATCGTTTCCTAAAACGGTATTAAGATAAACTTCCAGGAGTTTTTTCCCCGGAACTACAAAAAATTAAATTTTCATGAGCATGAATTAAACCATTTATAATCATAAGTAAAATCGCATTATTATGTTTTTTTCTGTTTGCTATACGAGCTCATCATTAGATAGCCTAGATAATGCAGTTTTATTAGTTGTATTGCTGTTTGATTAAATTTAATTGCTTTTGTTGCCCATAAATCTCCATTCAAGTGTAAAGAAAATTAGTGCTTTCCGTGCTTCCTATAATTTATTGTATGTACAATTCGCACATTACCAAAGTAAAAAAACTTTGCGTGATAAATCACCATTGAAACTCGCAGTTTCTCAGAGCACTAAATTACAAAATGTAAACAGAATAAACCCTTATGAATGAAATTTCCTTTTTCCCATCTTTACTCAAAGCAGTTTAGATGATGATAATGGTGAATGTGGCCGTCTCTGACTTTCGAGATAGTTCAAACTCAATCAATGGAGATATAATTTTGTCCTCTTATCCTCCTTCGGAACAGAATAAGAGCAGTAAATATCTCGTATTTTAGTTAGATGCTAATATTTCTCCCGTAGGTAAAATTTTTAGGCCTAACTATTATCCTTTGAAATCAAATAGGTTAGCCCTGAGGCCATTTCTAATCTGTAATAGTATAGACGTTTTTTATAGTATTATAGCCCTCTATAATACAGATATAAGCAGCAGATGTCCGTGGTTTCATAAGGTTCCGTACCAGAATACAAAATGATTCATAAGGCCCTCCGGAGTTTCGGAAATCGATTAAACAGTAACCATAAGATAGCGAAAAAGGTCATATCAGTGAATAGAGAATCTCTTAAAGCTTGCATTCGTATTAGGTACCATGGTGTACTTTTAGATTTAGATGATGGAGGGCATTCATAACGAAAACATCTTCGAGAGATTCACAACGAGACGAGCTTCTCGAGACTAGTGGTTGACTTTAAGCTCCGTACGGCTAGAGAGCAAAAGCTAAGTTTCATAAACGAATGGCATTTAAAGCATTTTAACTTACCAGAAATAGTAACCTCAACAAGATGTCTAAAATGTTCATAAATATAAAAAATTGTTGATTAATCTTTTGAAAAACAAGATGAGACATTATTTTTTGGGCGATTCTATTCCTTACCATTTTTAACGCGTTAACTGTCTTTTTTAACATGTTAACTATCATTGTGTTAAAACTGACAATACAAACTATATCGTTATTTCAGTGTTTTATATAAAATAAACTTACTAATTCACCAAACATTCGATAACTACATTTTTCAGCCATTATTTCACTTGTGAGACTTGACATAGGGCCAAATACATTTTTCAGCCATTGTCTCACTTGTGAGTCTTGACAAAGGCCCAAAAATACTCTATTCTAGTTCTCCTGCGGATATCGTATTTAACCAAACTCCGTTACGTATTCTATGAAGTTCAAATTTTCTATATAAACAAAACAAGGTTATAATGACTAAAAACAAGTTCTCATGAAAAATGCAGGCTTCAGTCTCATGAAAATTGCATTATAACGCAATGATTTCTGAGATTGTTTAAGAACGGTTTGTAAGTGTTTGGCATGAGATCAACAGCCATATCCTTCACAAAAAGAACTGGATGAGATGAGATGAACGACATGATTAATATTCATGTATCCGGTTACAATTCAAAGAGACATCTTCCCTATTCCCTGCGTAATTCTTTGAATAAGGTCCTCTTACGGTTCCTAATATTAGAGTCACCAGTGAATATAAAGAATGATTTGGCCTGTGTTCTCGTCCGCCATTACTCAGCGATCCAACTTTTGCTATTTCATTCTTCCAAGAACTATCTATTTGGTTATGTACAAAAAAGCTGGCGCCATATCGATGAATTCAGTGGAGACAACTGATAGCAAAACAATGTCCTTTGAAAGAGATCTCATTTATCTTCCTATTGCAAACATCCATATAAAACATTTATAAAGGAAAGTTTTTGAGTGCAAACTTTTGAATTCTTTGTCATTACTTGAATCATTTCATATAAAATTAAAAGTTTTCGAATTCATTTTTATAACTGAATATAAAGTCAAGAATATCTCTAAAACATTAATCTCCAAATGGCTGAGTATTTGCTAAAGATATAATCGAAACTTGCGAATATAACAAAAACAATAATGACCTTCTGTTCTTCTGTATGTTGATGATTTATTACATTTGTCTGTATTTGTGTGGGGTAAAGAATTTAAAATATAGGATAAAAATGTGATAAGACGATTCTGTATTATATAAGAATCCGAAGCGTATAAAATTATATAAGAAGATTCTGTATTGTATAGGAGAGAAGATAGTCGCCCCATTTTGACAGTAAAGTTGAAATGATTCCTAAACTTAAAACTGTGTTTAAAAGTTTATGAAAGAAACTAAAGAAATAACAATTTACGAATATAAAATTGCTGATTTAAGTACCGAAATAAAACGGAAAAATCTAAGATATAATTACAACAATCTTTGAAAGAAATAGTTAAAACTGCTAATTATATAAAATCAAAAACCATTTAGGTCTTCCATGAAGAATCTCTAGTTTTGGTAAACGTGTGAACATTTACTAATTATAGCAAAATTAATAACATTTTAGTAAAGGCAGTCTCCTTTAATCAGCGATTTCTCTTCTCATTCCTTCTCCTATCCTTCCCCTCAAAAGGCAAGCATAAAAAGGCCAGAGAAGGAAATTTAATTATATCCAGTTTTTTCTCTTCTTGGACTTGCCTATCGTATTGATAGCAATATCTCAAAAAAAAAACTGGGCCTATTATCAAGAGACGTGGACAATAAATGGAAAACAAATATCTTAGGAAAAATTATTTCAGTTTTTGATGAAGTTATAAAAAAAAAGATCAGGTTCTTAATCCTGTATAGGAAAACTGTTTTTAGCTTTGAAATGTAACAACATAAAATTCGTTCTAATAATTAAATAAAATGCAAAGGTTCCCTGCTTGCGCATAGTTAATACATAGTTAGTACGTTTAATTTCTAATCAGTTATGTGGTTTCCAGTGGAGGAAATAATGGGCCAGATTCGCGTTTTTTTGAGCAGTATAAGGGGAAAAGCCTATAGGCGTTGGTGAGTAGCAGAAAGGAGTCACTGCATTCGGATGGTCTAAAGGATAATGTAAAGGAAATAGCTGAATTTGCTAGCGGGACATCCAACACAGACAAACGTGTTTTTCGTTGTGTGAATCGTGGCTCATTTCAAACCGGGGAAAGAACTATGGTCGAAGAAATTGTTCAAACACAGGAGTCGCCGCAAATACGTCGACTATTATACAGGGTGATTCAGTCAATTTCTGACCATTTCAGTACTATGATTTATTGACCCATTAATGTTTACAAACTTAGCATTTCAGTATGATATTTTAGGCAGTTCGGAGTTTTTTATTCCCATGGAAAAGACTTGATGATATGCTCAATGTGGCCATCACGAACGTTTTGAACTGCTCGCAGCCGAATAGTGAAGTTGTTCATAACTCTATCCAGGATTTCTGCATCCACAAGGGTGCAGCAGTCGACGATGCTTTGTCGCAGCATGTCTAGGGTTCTTGGTGCTGTAGTGAACACACTGTCTTTAAGGAACCCCCAGAGATAAAAATCACATGGGTTTAGGTCAGGACTCGTAGGGGGCCAAAGAAACCCACCCCCGAATCGATCTGGAAACCTGTTTGAAATGACACGATTTCCGAATTTCTGATTGAGAAAGTCTAGCGCTTCATTAGTGGTGTGAGGCCTAGCCCCATCCTGTTGAAACCATTGATGTCGAAGCGGTATATGCCTCCTTCGCAGCTCGGGGATGAAGAAGGTTTCCAACATGTTAAGGTAAGCCTGTGACATTACGGTGCCCTCAAAAAAGAACGGACCAATGATGCCTCTTTTGGAAATCGCGCACCAAGCCATAACCTTTCGTGGATGAAGAGGTGACTTATGGATCTCATGAAGGTGCTGGGAACCCCAAAAATCAACGTTGTGTTTATTAACGTCACCTGACAGATGGAAGAAGGCCTCATCTGACACCCACACGTTGTCCACAATGTCCTGATTGGCTTCCATTTCTGCTCCAAACTCCATCGCAAATTGTTGTCGTTTCTGTCTTCCAGTGTCTATTAACTCCTGATAAACATGGATCTTATACCGGAACAGGAGTAAATCCTTTCTCAAAATTCGCCACGTCGTGGTATACGACAGCCCATCTTCAATGGACAGGCGGCGAACAGATTTTTTGGTAGGGGAATCGACCAACCTTGTGCGAACATTTTCGACAACTTCGGCCGTTCGAACACGAGCTTCGCTCCCGCCTTTTTTCTTGCCTTTAACACATCCAGTGGCACGAAATTGCTTGACAAAATCCATGATTGCTTGCCTGCCTGGTGCGTCTCGACACTTATACTCCTTCCGGAACTTTCTTTGCACGGTTACAGGTGATTTTGTCTCGAAATACCATTCGACAACCTTGCATTTCTGCTCTGTTGATAAAGCGGGCGCCATTTTTCAACAATACGATTTTCATGCAGCGCCGTTGCAACAATACAAACTCCAACTATTTAGAAATTCAATATGGCGCTCATATTCTTTCAATTGTTTATCCCTAATGCACGTCATTCGAGTGAAATGGTCAGAAATTGACTGAATCACCCGGTATATCGTTGGTAAAAAACAACAAAAAATATACTCTCTAACATGAACGTTGAGAAAGGAACTGCATAAGAAAGAAACATGTGAACAGAACAGTACGGTTCCAATGAGCTAAGGTCTACAAAAGCTTTAGAGGAATGGAAACACGTCCTATGGTCTGATATAAGTCAATATAGAGTGCGTCGCAGATTGAACGAAGCTTCCATGAGGATTATGTATGTGGAAGGACTGGTAAAAGCTGAAATTCGTGATGTCTTTGCGTTTTACCTACAATGAAATGATTGTGCAATAGAACCAGGACGGCTTTAAATACCAATCGGTTACTGCTTTCGGTACTCAATAGCAGCAAAATTTCCAAAACAACAACAATAGTAATATTCGGAAGTTCAGCATCGAAAGAGGAAACATTCTAGATACCCCAAATTCCCACGACAGTTGCTCAGTGCTATGATAAGTCATCATATAAAATTAAAAGTCATGAAATTATAATCTCATATCTAATGCCTATATTATCTTATCAACGGAAATTGAATCAAGATTCTAATAGGACCTTAATCCTACATAATCCTATCGCTGGAAACGAAAGAAACCATTGTTGAAAACTATGCTCTCAGAAAGGAAATGTCAATGTAAAACATAATTATTTTCAATGTAAAACAATGTAGAATTTTCAGTCTAAAAATAATTTCACGTATAAGAATTCTGAGGTCAGTCATTATTTTTGTTTTACAGAAACATGAGTAGAGAAATAAGCTGTTGTCACGTCATGCTCAAAATATTTAAAATGTTTATATTTCTGAATGTTGTAGGATATGAACGAAAAGAATTATAAATTTTTTAACTCTATAAATAAAAATAGATAGAATTTCAAAAATTTATAATTAAGTATGTAATGAATTCCTCAACTTATTTACCGTGTAAATTCTCTATTCCAAAAAATCTAAACTTCAGAAGAACAAATTTGGAATAAAAACTGGAATAAAACCCCATTACGTGAAATGTGACAAAGGATAAACCGAACACCACTTTTTTTTTTTTTCATAAAAACGGCTGGAGCAATAAACTTGTATAATTAAACATTTAAGGTGAAGCAAAAGTTGTCTAATTCCTTTACAAAACTTTTAAAGTAATTTTTCACTAAAAAAAATAAATAAATAAAAAAAAAAAAAAAAAAATGAAAGAAATTCGAAAGCAATAATACCGAATGTTGCCACCTTTTAGCTTTCATTTACCGAATGAAAGCATCGCAAAGGAATTCCTGAAGGCCCATAAACACGATCTTTATTGCCGTTTGATCGCAGCGAGAACTAAGAACGGGATCTTACGAGATCATGACTTATACAATTACTGAGCAGCAATAATTATAGTCTTCGATTTATAACGGTTAAAACAAATCTCTTTTCCCTAAATGACGACTAAATGAAATGCATGAAAACGTTATTGGAGATCTTGTAATCAGAAAGATGTTATTTTGGCTCCAGTTTATTGGGTTTTGGCGACGTTTCTTCGTACCACAAAGTTATTTCCTAGGTAATATAAGCGGATAATGGGAATGAAAATACAGATGGAAAGTCTTTTTATTACTGCTTATTGAAGAAGTAAATGAAAGTAACAAACAAGTCATTAAAATACACAAAGACATAATTTACATTAATTATATAACGAATTACCAATAGGAACAAAAGAAATAATTCAGAATTCCTGTCTCGTAAATGTAGCATTATTTTCTTTATTTTGTGAAATTTCTATACTATATTTACTTTATAAATATTAAAAAACGTTATATAAAAATTCTTAAAAGATTATTCCTTTTCGTATGTCTAAAACAGCTTTAAAGAGATTTAATGCTCAACGAAGCAGCTTAAAAGGAACATTATGAACATGTCAAATAGACCATTTTTACCCGCTAAATTTGGGATACTCAGCAACATTGAGGTCGGTAGATCAGAAGAAATTATGCCATAGGCTATTTGATTAAAAAAAAAAAAAGTTCACGTGAGATTATACATATTTTGCTTCAGTCTGTTAAAACTTTCAGGCGCTTTGTCTCTTGAATAGAATAGGGTAATAATTTATTTTTGATTTTACCTATATAATCGACCTGAAACGAAAATAACTTATTAAAACTGAAATAATTTATAAATTAAATTGTAATCAGAAAAAGCAAATTAAAAGCCCAGAAAGTCTTGATTCCGTTTCTTTATAAATGAGAATAAAACGGAAATTTGTTGGCAAGCAAATTCGATCCAAGAAATTGAGCTATTTTTTTTTCTTTTTGAGAATTTCATTTCCGAAAGAGATCGTTTATCAGTAAGTAATCAAAGTTTTCTATCCGAAGAAAGAATACCCCCACAGAGTTTATCCTTCATCGTAAAATTAGGTGATTTCGAGTGGGGGCGAGACTTGAACATTTTTTTAAAATCAATTTTTCATTAACTTTACATAGAAAGTTTTTCCTTCGCCCTAATCATTACTTAGAGTGCATAGAGTTCATTATGCTTCATCTGCTACAATTTGGAATGCTTAGAAGAGCGCTTTGATTTTGCAATTTTTAATAGCAATCTTCCAACCAAACAATTTCTTTTATTGCAATCTATCTAGTAAGAAATAAGCGCAAAGCCTTATCAGTTATTTTTTTAATTTTAGGGATATTTTCGCGACCTCGCGCATTTTGCCTCATTGATTATCAATAAAGTTGCTTAAGATAAATTGAAGAACTGTAATGTTTTCTATAGTTTATAATCTCTCAAGAATGAACACGTAAATAAAACCAATATCCATATCCAGAAGTTTAGTTTATACTGCATAATAAATTTTGACCTTGTGTTTGCTTCCTAAAAGATAACGCTATATAGTGAATCTGTATAATATTAAGAACCCCCCCCCCTCCATACTTCTGAAGTAATTTAGTGCACTGAAAAGGAAGATGGTAATGTAAGTGCTGAATTCATTCTAGTTGTTGAGATATTAGCAATTAAAACAACGTCTTTGCAATTACCAGTTCTTACGTCTACGTAATATTACATTTAATATCATTTCTCAAAAAGTGCTTTTATTATTCACCAGCAATTATCACTTAATTCTAACAGTGATATTTTGCTATGTTGCTGTCTGTAGGTTGATGGATGTGTTTCTGTTTGCTCACGTAAATTACATATTAGGAAAATATTCAAACGATTATTTGAATTAGGAAAAAATTTCATGATTATGAACGAGGGCCAAAATGTAATGTTCAAATTTTACTTAATAATTCGCTAATTTCGATCATAGAAGTAATAATACTATTATATCGACCACGTCACAACAATCAGATGGCTGACCTGCCATTTCCCATGCACTCTACTCAGGTTACCGCAGTAGCATGGGAAAAAGAGTAGATTTGCTAGCCGTTGCCTGCCGATGCTGTTTATTTTGCATTCATCACGACGACCACAATGTCTAGCATCTATTTTAAAAATCTGGAGAGGAATTGCCTGATCCGATGGAAGAAGACGTAGAAGATGCTGCAAATATTGTTGTAACATAGAACTCTTTAACCACAACGAATTAACATAAGAGACCAAAATGAAATAAAATTACAAAATAAAAGCTAAAAATTCACTAACAAAATAAATAAAAATAAAAAGACAAAAACACCTGAAAAATTATTCATGAACTGAATGTTTTCTGTCGCTGAAACGGGTGCGCAAAACACTATACTACTATTCAATTAAATTCCTATTGTTAAAGTGAGCACCGGAAGTCGCCCGGGTCCAACAGAACGTGCTGCCACCTACTGTGACACGGTCAATATAACGGTTTAAGCGACTGGTTTTATTGAAATTTAGGGGTTATGGATTTTACGAGTTTTCTAATTTTAAAAAGTACCTTAGTGAAATTTAAAGTTTATTTTTTAGATTAAGTTTTCTGAATTTTTCTTTAGTTCACATAGAGCAGCGTGAGGGATATTATGTTCTCAATCTACTGAATTTAATAGGTTTAATGAAAATATTACTTTTCTTTGAGATGTTAATGCTTCCCATAGAATAAAGATTAATATTAATAAACTAAAATATGAAATTGTGACCGATCGATGAATTAATAAATGCGTATTATTCAAAACTTCAATGAAGTTTGGAACATTATTGCTGTTGAGAAAGTTTTCAACCACAGAAATGAAGGTTCATCAACGCCTTTCTTCATTCCTTGAAAAGACTATTCAATGTTTGTTTATCACGTTGTGGTTTATCCTTAATCTTATGCATCAGTTAACTGGCTTAATGTTCAGAGGGGGAAGCAAAATAAATAGAATTTAATGGGTGGTACTTTAAAAAAAGAACCCCAAAAAACTTAAGAATAAACGTGGCTCGTTAAAAGACTTATTTTGGTTTAAAAATTGCGATATCTTTATATATAAAATTCTTCTGTGCGTGTGTATGTGACTGAATTCCTCCTAAACGGCTGGACCGATTTTGATGAAATTTTTTGTGTGTGTTCAAGAGGATTCGAGAATGGTTTAGATTCACAATTCGGTCCACTACAAAATGTTTTTTTAATTAATTTTTTATTTATAAGTTGTTGTTACCTGGAGCTGAATGGGATTTTTGCCAGCTTTAAAAAATTGTGACGTTTGCTTTGTTTGATGAAGAATTTTGCGATTGTTCCGTGAAGCAGCATCAACAATGACTGCAAGTCTGTCGCGCGGGAATGCAGTGTATCTTTTAGTTTTTATCTGAATGGTATTTTTTTATAGCGTTCGAAACTGACGTCGTTGTTTGCTTTTGCGATTATTCCGTGCAACAGCATCAACAGTAACTGGAATTCTTTCGCGCGGGAATACAATGTATCTTATTATCTAAAAGGGCTTTTCGTAGCGACCAATACAGTACATAAAGAAGCTGGTTGACAGACTCATCAACGCAAAGCAAATCTACTGAAGCCACCAACTCGAAACTCGGTGAGGTAGTAGGACGGATAGCATAGAGGCGTGCTAAGGCCGGGTTTCTCGAAATTCGGATCCCCTGCCCACCCAGGGGAGCAGAAAGGAATTGCACGTTCGGTCGCTTGGCTCCGCCCCCCAGTAAACGCAGATCTTCGAAATTTTGCAGGAAGCTTTCTAACTACCGTTCCAAAAATATTAGTTTCCCCGATTTTCGATATTCGAATTTTAAGGGTGCGAAAACTGATAAAAATCGATTTTTCGGGGGTGTTTCACTAAATGTTCTGATTTTTTGATGCAATTTCGCGGGGAATAAAGATAAAGCAACGAAATTCGGAGGGAAGGTTCTCGGGGATATTTCCGCTTTGTGAGAGGCGCCAGAAGAGTCCAAAGATTGGCCCCCAGTTTTATATTTTTGCCGTCTAACTCCAATGCAGTATTTCGCGAGTAAAAATAGGTCTAGAATAATGATATTTGATACGGTGATGGCAATTGACGATCAAATGTCTGTTTGGTTCATTTCTTAATTGTCTTGATCCAATTTTCCGGTATTTTATGTTTTCCAGATTTTTTCCGGATTTTTTTTTGGTTTTCATAAATTAACATACAAACTGGCATGTTGAAAGCTTAGTTTGTACATTGGTCATAAAATGTCGATTTTGTTATTCGATTTAAAATTTATTTAAAGTATCCATGACTATTTTTCGATTTATTATGAAGTAGCTGATATACTCGGCGTTGCTCGGACTCTGTTGATGAAATTTTGCAATTTCTGAATGTGAATATACAAAAAAAGTGAACACTATTCTTCACCTGTCATCACCGGCCCTGCGTCAAATTCACTCAGCTAAAGGGCCGGTGATTATAGAGGAGTGAAACAGAATACAATAAGAACATTTTTAAAAACTGTGTCTGTTTGAACACGCTAAAATCCAAAACTACTTGACGAATTTTCATGGGGTTTTCACAGGTAGGTTGAGGTTAGCTTGCGGCAACATATAGGCTTACGAGAAAATATATCTTAATTTAATGTCTTGGAGTATGCTCCCCTTAGAGGAGCCAAAAGATGGCGCTTCATCAGTTGATTTTTAGAAGACGCTCATACATAACAATAGCGAAGTATTGCCGAGTCTGCTAGTTTGTTTATAAAATACAAAAATTCTGTACAAAATAATGTTCTATACAATAATTTAATTGAGGAATAGGCATTACGATCTCAATTACAAAAGAAAATATTTCTCGGAATAAAATAAAGAAATACTTAAATGTACGTTAAATACAGCAAAACACTGTAACGAGAAATATTAATCGCTACATTGAGCGAATTGAGATTAAATATAAAAAAAATTGAGACAGACCAATTCCTTATTAAGAATAAGGAAAAGAAATTTCAAAATTCCCATTTAATGTCTAAAGAAAGACTGCGAAATCATAATTATTAATGAGGAATAAGAATTGAAATGTGCAGCGTCCCTTATGCGCGTTATTGTTGAAATAGCATTAAAATAAATTTCATTATTACCTTAAGGGTAAACCCGCAAAACAATACTGCTCGGTAAACAATCATGGCTGCCGCGAGAAAGTGAGAAATTCAATAAGAAACTAAACATCGAACGGCAGGGTAGGAGTAATTTGCAGAGCATTGGAATGAAAATGATAAATGGAAGTTGAACGCCATGCTGCAGGCTAGTAAGGACGTGGAGGACCAGAAGGAGGGACGACTGGTCAAGCCAGAAGCTGGAAGTGGTCTGTCTGAAATAAAAAAAAAACAGTAACCACGGAAAGAACATCAACAACAGTGGGACACACATCCTCGTGATCACGAAAATTATTCGCGAGGGACAACTAGCTGCAGACAGTGATAATCACGTGGGGATTTTTTAATTAAGATTTATTAAAACAATATATACTCAACAATCACTGTCTGCAAAACAAACTTAAAGAATAGAAAAAATAGAATAATTAATTACAAATAAAATTATATCTATTTTTACATAAAAAATCTGAGTTTTCCCGAACACTTAATGAATCAAGTTCAAAGCTCAAGTTACTAACAGAAAAAGCTATGCAAAGGGGAAAGACATAAAACAAAGCTGACGTAATCATACGTCACAAATACATCAAACAACTCTTAACGACAAGCTAAAAGCGAATATAACGATCGGGTTTACGGTTATCAATTATAGCTCGCGAAGCAAAATTATGAGAAGCCATTAGGTCTTTGTCTAAAAGAAAGGGATACGTCATTAGTATAAGCTTCTACTGTTTATTTCATATTTTATCTGTGCAGAAATTTATAATTTCGTTTTCAACTACAACAGTTTTTATTATAATGTCATGATTCAATGCACTCTTTCTGAAAGTAATGCCACCCATCCTGGATGAGGTATGTTTGATGGTCTGACACAGTGGGACGCAATGTATTATTTCAAATGATTTGATTTTTTAGGATATATTTATTTCCAGATAAAACTTTCATAACCACAATGAGTAACTTTAAAACGAGAACAATTTCGCATGCGTGTTCAGTTCATTAAAATCATGAAGAATTGGACCTTTTCACCTCAGAAACATTTTCATTGTCGTCAGTGTTATCAGTGGCCCTTCGCGAAAAATTTAATCATCGCTATTGACCTTCGCTTTCAGTGTGAAAATTATTTTAAGTGCTCCAATTATGCAGACGTGGCTGTGATATCTGCGTAAATTTACTTTTTAAACAACTGAATATTCTTTTGAGAAGCAAATATTTTTGCTCCTGAATGTGAATTTCTGACTATAAAAAATACTAACTAATTTTAAAGTTAGAGATATGAAAAATCTGTTTTATAAGAATACAATTTATGCTTCCTCTTCTATTTAATTTTAAGCTTATTGATGGGCTTATTTTCCCTTCTACTGCTATCATGTGTCTAAATTCATAATCACCAAAAATTATTTGCACTGACTGTCGGTATACTAGTAATTTGCTTACAATTTCCCCTCATTTTCCCTGAAACGTCTAACTCATTTTGTTATAGATTTTGCAAGTCAGTGGCGCTTGGATTGATGATGTTAACTCATGTGTGAAACTCAAAGGAGCATCCAACTCAACCTTTCTGCTCTTCACCATTTTGCATGGTACAGTGAGTCTCGACGTAAAATAATCGACGACATCGTTTTACACTGGCTTAGCATAAATGTTTGCTGTAACGTTATCAGTTTCACCAGTCAGACGAGGAGCCATTTGCAATTCTTACTTTAAGATGAGCGAAAGCACGCTTAATTCTTCCCTTTTTTAAGCTCTCATTTACAAGTTCAAGAAAACTGTTGATGGCAGAAATGTCAGAGAAATTTATTTATATATATTTTATAAAATAATAACTTGTTCCGGAATAAATTGTTAGATTAATGGGGTGTGTGAAAATTCTATTAGCTTACTAACAGGGTGCATGATTTTAAAGTCAAAAGAATTTCGAAATATGTAATACAGTGGAAATATTTAAAATATGTATACCTTATGAATGAATACTTTATCTTTTTTATATTAATTGGAAAAGATAATAGTACATTCCCTTACAATTTATACTTTCATAACAAAAAAAATTCTGATTAAAATTATATTAATAAGCAGTTTATTAAATTTAATGGTGTTAAATAAATTTGAATTTTGAATTTACAATTAATAAACACTATATCTATTATTTCGGAAACTTTTGAAGAATTTTATTCGTCGTATAATCTCTTTCTTATGTTAAATAATTCCGATTTGTGTTAAGGCACGATAGGTAGAATGGTATTGAACCAGTGCGGTTCTCAATCAATCCGTTTCCATCGGCTGCCCTGTAGGCAGAAAGATCGATGATGAATAGCAAATGAAGGAGGCTAAGGGGGACTTCCTGCCGCACCCGAATACTCATCCATCCTCTCTATCTCCACTCTCTCCCCATCTGGCGCTTAGGTCGCCTCAGTCCAATCAGAACCAGAGCACGGAGCTCTTCTTCTTGGTGCTGGTGAATAGATACTTTTGATTTTGAGGGCAGAACTGGCTGATTTTGTTTGTTTGTTTGTTTTTGTTTGGTAAGTAAATACATCAGCATCTGCCCGGGGCCAGTATGGCCAAACGACCGACGTGTTTGGTCCACGGGAGGTGCAGACAAATTGTTACAGCACAAAATAATATAATTGTAATTAACAATAAATCATATAATTAGTAACAAAGGATAAAATTTTGGAATTATCATTATACGAATACGAATAAAATTTACATTTATCAGCCACTCTGTAAACTACGTAATTTGGAACTCTCTTTTATACATTTGAACCTTCAATCATTGAATCATCAACATAGATTAATGTATACGTGGTTTGAAATTTATTTGAACTTTATTTTATTTATTTATTTATTTATTTATTTATTTAACTTATTTATCTAAGTGGGTACAATTGTTCATCCAGGGCCTATATGGGTGAGACCGATTAGGTAGGTCAGAATGGAGTATAAAGACAGAATGAAATAGAAGGAATGAATATTATAGAATTGGCAATAAATTATGACGGTGAGGGGTGGGAGAATTAGGTAAGCTAGCAGGTTGGGGATGTGTAATATCTCTTAATGAGGCTCTTAAAAGTGGAGATGTTGGGTCAAGGCGAAGATCAGGGGGTAATGTGGATCAAAGTTTGTTGCCGGAATTTGATATAATTTTTAGTTGGTAGTTGCGCTTAATGCGTGAGATTTCTAGAAAGTTAGTGTGACGTGTATTGTAAGATGGTTGTTGTGAACAAAGATTGGGGGAGGGATGTTATAAAGTGTTTGTTGAGTGCTTTGTATCTAAAAATTGCTAAGTTTGTGGGATAAAGTTGGTGAATTAAGGTTATACCTTTCGTGTGAAAAAGATGTAAAATAGAGATTAATTTTAGCTTTATATGATATTGTATAACATAAGGTAAGAAGGATTGGGCACCGACGAACAAAACGAAGAGACTGCAATAGGCCAGGGAACGCAAAGATTGGGCCGTTGAGGACTGGAAACGTGTTCTCTGGAGCGATGAATCCCGCTTCACATTGTTTCGATCGCATGGCAGAGTTTGGGTGTGGCGTTTACCTGGAGAACGGCTCCTTCCTGAGTGTATCATCCCAACAGTGAAGTTCGGCGGAGGAAGAATTATGGTGTGGGGCTGTTTTTCGTGGTATGGCGTAGGCCCGATAGTGAAGGTGGAAGGCACCATGAGGGCTACGGACTACACTACCATTCTGGACAATTCCGTTCTCCCAACCCTTTGGCAAACCTACGGTCCAGAGCCATGCCTGTACCAAGACGACAATGCCAGGCCACATGTTGCAGCTCATACCCTTCAATGGTATGCCGATAATAATGTTGAACGCATGCAGTGGCCAGCCCAGAACCCCGACCTGAATCCCATTGAACATCTGTGGGATGAAGTCGAGCGTCGGTTGAGGGGTAGTAGCCCACTCCCCAAAACACTACCTGAACTGTGGACGGCTGTACGGGACATTTGGCGGGAGATTCCTGTGGGGGTCGTACGTACTCTTGTGGAAAGCATACCCCGGAGAGTGGCCGCCGTGATTGCAGCCAGAGGGAGGGCCGACAGGATATTAGCTTTATTAATAAAAGCAAATAAACGCACTGTGCGAGGTGTCCAATTACTTTCTTCCAATCAGTGTATAAAGATAACAATGAAGATGTCACTACGAATGTTATAAATAACTCAATTCACAAATATACACTTTCTTGCCAAAAACTATTGGGAAATCTCTTGGAAATGGAAACTTTGGAAGATACCATATGTTGCCATAGTTTTAGAGACCTCAAATCCGACCCCAGTAACAACTGGGCCAGTAATGTAGATCTTGCCTAGAGGAATCTGGATACTGAATTTCACGCCTTTACATACCTAAATAGCACATATATATCTTGTCCTCTCTGAATCCCATCCCCGTAATTCCGACCCCCAGTGTACCAATCAAAACCATAAATAGTGCAGATGGACATGCCCATAGGAAGCTACATTCCGAATTTCAACCCTCTACCTCAAAAAATGTAGAAATTATGAAGGACTGACATTATAAACCCAATACATAGCTCCATTCTTCCGCTACTTAATAATATAGATTATGAGCACTTGAGCATCGTGCGTCAACAAAGCGATTTCACGTGCGCTCGCCGATGTCAATAATGGTTAAAAGATGAACAGAAAGTAACAATGTATTCCTTCTTGACAAATCGATTTTTATATGACCTGCCATTATCTTGGTATTCTTTCCACTCACTGTTTTAGCACGTGAATTCGACTTGAAGGAGTCTACGAAAAAATCTGAAAAGTTGATATGGCCGAGCTAAGACTTTGATGGTCATATTTCTGAAAGCAGAATTTGAAAAAGTTAATCCGGTTTCAAGTTATCGTGCAAACGGCGGACGGACGGACGGACGGATAAACGTACAGATCAAGGGCGCATTCTTATAAGTATCTTTTATGCTAAAGCTCCTAATAAAGTTCAGTTATCACAATAACGGGTCGTACAGAAGAATTCGGAGAATTTGAATGTTGCGCCGTTATTAGTCAATTATCAAAAACAGTTCGTGAGATTTTGAAAACTTATCCAAGCAGCAGTTTCAAAGTGGAAGTCTGTAGTCGCAACAACAGTGAACAGCGCAGTTTTAGGTCTCAAAACTCATTGATGAAGATCGGCGAATGTTGCAAAGGTCTTATCCAGAATAATCGGTCAAAATCACTATACGATTTTTAAGGTCATCAGGAACCACTGTCAGACCAGAACTGTTCGGCGGGAGCTGAAACAAATGGGAAAGCTGCTTCTATCACAATGACCATGCTCAATGAAGGTTGGAATGGTGCAAAGATCATCTCAACTGGACTACAGAGAATGTGCTGCGTGAAGCGATGAATATCTTGCTACACACTTTGGCAGTCTGACGGTCGGCCATAAACATGAAAAATGCCCGGCGAGCGCTATATGCTTTGGTGTGGGACTGTCTCCCTTAGAATGACTGGGACTGGATGAATTCCCACGTTTTCGTATTGGAACATCCAAAACTAACAGTTTCTCCATGTGATCAGTTTAGTAAATGTATCACGACAACTAATGTAGCAAGACGGGACTATTTTAAAACACCCTCACATGCCTAAGTTTCTACAGCTTCTGGTTTCTATTTGCTTCTTAAAATGAGTTTAATTTTTTGATTACAAATTTCTCACGGTATTAGAATATCTTAGAAACCGCATGGTTATTTAATGCAATTGGTTCAGTAAATAGTTCATCATAAACTTTTCATCCATATAATACGAATTTCAATGATACAATACTTTGAAAACATTTGATGGAGCATTCCCAACATATGCAATACTTCGAAGAAATAGAGTAACAATATATACCTGTGGTTATAATTAAAAAGAAGACGTTTAGAGCCAAATAGCTTAATTGTACATTGAGCAAAGCTTATACACTTAGGACCATGGGGTTTTATTTTCAAATGAGCGCGCTACCTAAAAAGTTCGATCTGTTTTTGAACACTCGGTAAGTCAATTATTATAGAGGATTAACTAATTAAGTGCTTGCATACCTGCGCTTATGGAGCTTCAGTAGAACAAACATAAAAAGAGATTGATCAAAATTTAAAGAGGATACAAAAAAATTTTTTAATTTGCCTAAAAGTAGAATTATTTGCATTAAGTAAGCGTTTTGTTATTACAGACTTTGCATTTAGTGTTTTAACTAATCCTATGAGACTTACCATCGATACTTTTGCGTTGTCTCATTATTCATTCTCGCGTGACGTGAGACCTTCTAAACATTTTGTTTTGATTCTATTAGCATATCTCAAGGGCTTCGTTTTTAAAAGAAAATATTTATTGTTTTCTTTTTGTAAAGGTTTTATTTGTAAGTAATCTCCTCTTCTTATTCCCCCTCGCATGTTAAACCCTTCATAAATTAAAGTTTTAATTACCAACTCAACTTTTTCCCATCTCTGCGACATTTCGGTAGCAATTGCTTTGCATTTAATTAAATGACATTTAAGATGAATAAGCAGATTGGAAGAGTAATTTTCTTGAACATGATCACGACTTGCAATTTTTTATTAAAACCTGCCATGGTTTGATAAAAATATAGAGGAAAAGTTTGTGAAAGTTAGACAGTTCAGTTTTAGAGAGTCTGCTACGTAGAATTCTATGGACCTACCTGATAGAATGAAATATAGACGGTTGGAGGCCTTCAGAAAATGAGATTGACTTTGATAACTTAATAACCTCTCCACTTTTTAGAGGAAAAGATTGCAAGGACACTTCGGAAGTAGATGAGACTTATTATTTTTGAAATTTAACAAAAATTCTTAAATGATGTTTGAAGTTTTAGGTTAGGTTAGATGAAACAGATAAGATTTACAATGTATACTATGCAATAGAAGGCAAATATTTTGTATCACAGTTTCCCTTTCCAAATATAAGTATGAAATTTCAAACAGAGTGAGTACATACAAAATCTAATTGGCTTGCGGAATAACCCACGGTTTTTCGGAGATAGACTCCTCGATGTGTCAGCACATGTTGATGCTCATTTTCTCCACTATTAAATCCAACGTACGGAAAAAACATCGCAGCCATAGGTTCTTAACATCGCAGCCACTCGTGCACCGACTGCTGTACCTCTTCATCTGAATGGACTCGAAATTTCTTTCCAGCTATTGCCTCCTTGAGTGGCCCAAACATGTGGTAATCACTGGGCGCGAGTTCTGGTGAATATGGTGGATGTTGAAGACACTCAAATCCATGATCTTGAATGGTCGCCACTGTTGCGCGGGCAGTATGGGTCCGTGCGTTGTCAAAGGACACCTGTAGAATTTCAATACGTTTCATACCTTTCACTACTCAAAAATCAGATAAATGAACGCTGTTCTTCTTTGGTGCATGTTTGAAGTGGGGCAGCCATCTTTAAACTCCTGCGGCGACGTTGCTTGCTTGTCTCTACTTTCCTGCCACCTACCGGATATTGTACAACTCATTTTTAACGGCTCTGCAGACTTAAAACACTGTGGGGCGAAATTTGGAATTTTAATTACAATATTGAGGTTTTCATTTGACTCACCCTCATATTAAACCATCTTGTAGTCTATTTAAATGATTTCAAATTCTAATAACAAAATTAAAAAATAAATTATATGCAATTATAAGCTTAATTTATCACCTATTAATTAATTATTGGTGATTGGTAGTTGTATCTTGTCATTTGCTAATAAATTCTGTGTTCTTCGAGTGTTTATCACTCACTGATGAAGGGAGCGTAATCTGTGTCATTAAAATATCTTTTTGTGGAATAGTGTTTTTGCGTTGTTGTTTACTGTTATCACCTATTATTAACATTTTTTCTATATATAACATACATTCAGAAATTTATTAAATGCTCCCAGATAAGCGCGGTGCCCTATTCTAAAATGCTCAACTTTGAGTCGCACCTTAAATTTTTATGGGTCGTGAAATGCAGTTAGTTTTATTTTGTTAGAACGGGAAATGTAACAATTTTATAACATGTCGTCGCAGTACCGGTACAAAAAACTTTGTGGGTCGCAATGTAAAAAGTTTGAGAAACGCTGCTCTAACGGATATTAGCAATCTGGCTGAAAGATAGTAATAGATGTGTGTCAGAATAGTTTCATGCAGTTAATAACTGCTATCATTCGTTGTCCTTAGCGAATTGCTTCGTACTCTCATAGAAAGAAATTTCTTTTCAAATAAAATACAGCGACAAAAACTCAAACGTAAGGAAATTTTTTTATTATTTTTGAATGAATAAAAGCCTTTGACAGGTTCAAAGTTGGTAAAATCTAAATTTTCGTTAAAATTGTCGCTATTTGCTATGCGCAGTACGGCTATTGTACTTGTATTAACCAAGTGATTACTACTCGACATTCACGCAAAGATATTTATATAAGGATTTTAAAAAGCCTACTGTAAATATATAAATCTCTAGCGGTAATATATATAAAATCGCTCTGATGTTATGAATTATAGTGTAATTTCATGACTTGTTTTGTTTTGATTTTTTTTTCGAGAAAGTCAGTGAAATGTTTTCTTGATAAATATTCCGTGTGTGGATCAAAAATGAATCTCGGCTAAGCACAATTTCATTTGGTTGGTACTCGTGTATTTTTTACCCGTATTTCAGATTGTCATAATAAAAATCTTCAAATTCTGACCAGAAGCCAAAAATTTGTTTACCATAAATGAAAGCCTCATTTATTCACGTTTGTTTTCTGCCATAAACTTCGCAGTGTTTATGACCTAAATGACCTAAAAGAAGTTAGTTGTTGCCTTAAGTAATGCCATTATCTTTGTGCTTAAGAGAGTTATTCATCACGATGGTTATTTATTTTTAACATAAATTATTAAAAGCCCGCCCACCAGGTTCACTTGAGAGGTTTTATTTCCCCTGAAGATATTTCCTCTAATCT
Source organism: Rhysida immarginata (assembly GCA_023313115.1). Taxonomy (NCBI): domain Eukaryota; kingdom Metazoa; phylum Arthropoda; class Chilopoda; order Scolopendromorpha; family Scolopendridae; genus Rhysida; species Rhysida immarginata. The sequence continues at coordinate 8,274,946 of JAHWFO010060970.1, forward strand.
CTCGAGGTGATGTATGCTTTATTTAGAAATAATTTGAAAAATCCCTTTTCTCTTCCTTATTGACGGGTCTTGATCGATCGCTCAAACCTTTAGACACGGACGAGCAAATGCTCCCAGCGCTGAGCAAATGAATAAATCTTAATTAAGTCGCCAGAGAAAAATGTCTTTTGATGTCCTAATGAGCTTTCACGCGTGCTTTCACTCGAGTCACGTACAATGCGAGCGAAGATAAGATGATCACAGAGCCGAGCATTACGTGCGACACCCACTGACTCAATCCGCCAATGCACCAGCTGCCAACATGCAACTATTTCGCCTTACAGTAAATCCTTTCAACCCAGGTTTATTGTTCTACTTAAGAGTGAAAGCTTACCAACATCACGGAAAAACAGAAACGCAACCGAAGGCTCAAAATACGATCGAACTACGGAATAACGACAGTTGCATTCAGCTTTACGTTCAACCTTCGGCTGCTTTTATTTCTGCCGAAAATAGAAACGCTACAATAATGCCAATAATGTTCCGTTATTAGGGAAAATTTAGGCATGTTCAGAGTTTCATTGATTCTATGCTTCTTCTAGCCTGCTCTTTTCTAGCTTAATTTTAATCTTGTACCTATTATCTTAATATCATTCAGTCGTGTAGGTTGCTGCGACAGCACTGAGCATTATGAAGGTTGTATTAACGTAAGTAAATATGTATATATACTGAAAATTAAATTTTTTGAAATATTCCAAATTGTTCCATCGTGTTAACTCAACCCATTATATTAAGCTTGTGGGGGTCAAGGTACAGAAACAGATGGGGTCACTTTTCCAGAAAGAACTTTATTAGGTATGGATGTCCATTTCGACTACAAGGCAGTCTTCTTTCAACATGATCAACTGGGGTTATTTTTTGATGCAATGCACTTCAATCATGAAATTATACAGGGTGCATAAGGTATTTGAGGACACACCTTCATTTGGCTACTGCTGTATGTCCTTTCCGTTTCCGGAAAGCAAAATGGCGGACCATCAAGCAACGCAAATCATGAAGAGATATGCAGTAATCGTGGCAATAAAGACAGAGCACAGCGATTTAGAGATATCACGATTTCTAAAGGCCGCAAGATCATTCGTCCACAAAGTGCGGAAGGAGTTGGAAACGAATATGGCAATTAGATAATGAAAGCTAATGTGGATAATTATGATGTAAATATCAATAAAAAACTCTTTAGCCACAACAAAGAAATAAGCCGGTTGTATTTTTCCTTTATTTCTTTGTTGTGGCTAAAGAGTTTTTTATTGATATTTACGAATATGGCAATGTTGCACCGCTCTGACATCATCAGAACACCTGAATTTATTCAGCAAGTACAGCAGGCCATCCATGAGGTTACTTGCCAAATATCTCCATGGGTCGGAAGGAACAATCAGAGATGTTGTCCATGAAAACATCAGATATCACTCACGGTACGCAACGGAAGGCCTTACGTGTTTCAGCAAGACTCTGCCCCAGCACACAAGTCTCGCAAGACACAGGAATGGATGGCCGACAACTTCCATGATCACGTAACCCCTAACCTTTGGCCTCCTAATTCCCCTGACCTGAATCCGTTGGACTACTACGTATGGAGAGTTGTGGAGAGAGAGGTCAATGAACACCCCCATAACACCAAAGATGAATTGAAAGCTGCTATTGTTCGAGTAATGGCCAATATAAACCATGACCATATGATTCGCGCATGTCAACGGTTTCGATCTCGCATTGAAGCAATTATAGCAGCTGAAGGCGTATTCATTGAATAGTCATATAACAAGAAGATTTCTTGTGTATGCTCATGAAATGTTTCGATAATAAAGTTATTATCTCGACTTATATAGCTGTTTTCTTTCTTGACGTGAATCTGTCCTCAAATACCTTACGCACCCTGTACATGAAATTACGGTGCATAATCAAATCTATATTAGAAATTGAAAATGAAATTGTAAACTTCTGTAGGTAAATAAGCATAACCAGTTCGTAAAGAAAAAAACACAAAGCGATCAAAAAAAACTTCCTAGTTTCTGATCTTAATTTAGGGAATCTATGGAACATATCTGAGCCTCATGTCTACAAGATTTTATTTTTTTTTCTGATTCCATTGTCTGCAACATAGTCGTATCTAGAGAGAAGGCATTTTGTGCCCTCCAATTTCAAGAAACAAAGTCTGTTATGACTGTACGACGACACTAGAAGACAAAATTGCAGGAAAAGCCACCAACGGTGAAAAGCATCCGTAAATGGTACAACAATTTGCGTGTACAGTTTGTTTGTGCAAAGGGAAATCCAACGTCCGGACGATACTGTGGAATGGATTCGCGAAACTCCAGACATTTTTGTGGCAAATTAAGCTATCGATACCAAACGTGTTGATTTGTGTGAGCTGTGTTTAATCTATGCCTTAGAAAGTATCAAAATCATTCTTAAAAATTTTATTGTCACAAATTATGCTCCACCAAAGTGTCAGAAATTTTATCTTTTGTCCGGTTAATGCTGCAAAAATTAAGGAAGTCATTTTCGTGGACATGACAAATTCAAATACAATTTAATACTACAGTATTTCCAAAGGAATGAAGGAAAAGCATTAATGCGCCTTTTTAGGCAACCACAGTGTTCCAAATTTCACTGAACTTATGTAGAATATTTTTTGCGGTAAATGATGTCTTATATTATTGAAAATGTATACACATCTTGAATTTTTCTGCATCTGGGAAATAATAGTCATGAACACTTTTATCAAGATAGCTCCAAAGGAACACTGACAATGAAAATCATAAGCTTTGACTGATTACTGCTGGTTAATAACCAAAACATTTTCTCAGGAAAAATATAAAGGTAAAACAGACACATGAAAAGATTAATGTGTCAAACTTTATTTTTCTTATGAAAAAAGTGTTGCTTTTGTACGAATACCTAGACAAATAGAACCAGTCCAGCATTTTCACTGTTATTTTCATTGGCATATAAAATTACTTCAGTAGTAGAAAGCAAATACATGAAATACATGCAAGATTTGTTCTGTAGTGCAACTGACTATTGAAAACAGACTATTTAATCTTATAAAGGGTTTCCCAAAATGAGCTGACATTTTAAAGGGTTTCATTGGAAAATTTATAATATGTTTGCTTTATTAAAAAGTAAAGACGTGGAGATTATGTGTGATACAAAACATCTGACAAATGATCGCCCCGGCCTTGGTAGCACAAATTCACTCTTTTGAGGAAAGTCTTCATAACATGTTGACATGAAATGTTGCTGGCAATGTTGTGTCGAATTTCATCTTTTGGGATCCTCAATAGCTTGTGGTTTATTGACGTACAATTTATCCTTAAGATAACCTCAGAGAAAGAAGTCTAACGGTATCAAGTCAGATGATCTTGGCTACAAACAGTTTTCGTAAAATTTTCACCAATTTTGAAGTGAATTTTTATAATTTCTACGCGTTGTTCGATTGTGTTTATTGCATAATTCAACCTCAATGTTTAATAATGACAACATATAAAAATCTCTACTCTGGTTGTACCACGAAAAAAACAGCGGCAAATTCATAATGTCAGTTCATTTAGAGACATCCTTTACATGAGTAAAAATATTTTTCACTTTGAAATTTTGCTTACCTATCTAACCGATTTATCATTGATCAGGATATTGTATTGCTTTTGATACCGATAATCAGATTCAATCCCTCTTCCAAATCTCAGGATTCCTGAGAGCTTCTACGAGTATTAAGTAGCCGCAAATTGGAATATTCTTTTCAGTTTTTAAATAAATAATTACAAAATGCAAACGCATAATTATAATTTTGTTTAAAGCCACAGTTATTTAATTTCCAGTGGATGCTTGTCGTTCATAGATACAGATCAGTAAGGGCGGTCTATGCCACCAAATCAAGCATTTAGAAAAAGTATGTCAAAATTACAGACATAATTCTAATTTTTCATGGCAAATTTAGTAATGGAATTTCTATAGATTTAATAAAAACTGGCACTTCTGAGACGGACATGAGGCTTTTAATTACGATTGAACATTATATTAACACTCATATTTAGAGTATAATCACGAACCAGGCGTGCTAATATGCGTATACGAGTGCAAAGAATAAATTGCCCCCTAAAGAAAAAATTGATGATTTTATTTTGGAAGCAGTTTTAAGATTTTTTGCGCTCTAATTTACGCTAAAAGGATAAAGTATGAGTTAGTTATATATTAATATTAGAATTATCAATTTTCCTTAGATTTATAGAAGATGTGGCTTAAGCATTAGAAAAAAGATTACAAGACTATTTTCGTTGTTAATTTAAAAATACGTAACAACGTTCTTATGCAATGCTTTTAACAAACATTTTATCTTCATAAGTTCGTTTCCCTGTCATTCCAAAAGCATTGAAATATGTAATTTCAGTATTCTTCTAGCTCAGCTGGTTGCCTTTGAATCTTGTAAGCCCCTTTATTTGACTGTTGTCATTGGTTGCAGATTGGAATCGAACTCTTAGAAGCTGCTCGAACAGCATGGTAAGCCGCGCCGGCATACACCGGTGCATGTAGTGAAGCACGGACACGAAATAAATTAGTTTCGCGTGAACACCTGTTCAAATGAGCCGCATCCTAAAATGTGAAAAGTAAAATTCAATGCGGAAGCAACAAACATGAATGGCGGATTTTTAGAAAATTTGAAAACAGTCGTTTTTTAAAAATCGTTTTAAAGGCTGAAGTCAAGCGCATTTTTAAAGCTTGCAGTGAAGCCCTCTAGACAATGTAATGCATACGAGGATCTTTATTATCAATAATTTTTATTTAACATTGACTTACGTACGTTTTCGTCTTAAATTAAATATTAAAAATTCTTAATAGTATTGCTTGTAGACCCTTGCATTTATTACATATATAACAGCAATACCAGTCCAATATGCATTTCTATCTTTAGACAAAAGTTGAGTTCTGTTTATTCAAAATCGATGTAATTACCGTCACACCATGAAGGATTTCGAAGGAACCCCTATTAAAAATTTAAGATGATATCTTTAACAGCATATTCTTTATGCATATCTGACTTTCGAGTTTCGAAAGCGTTGCAATCAAAATTTGTTTGACGTTTTCAAATAGAAACGTCATAAATTTCCTACCTCTGGGCTCGAGACCTACCTCCTTCCTTCCCTTTACTACTCGCTTGACGGTATCGATTGTGCAAAGGAAATAACGTCAATTCTTCACGTTGTTAGACAGCATGAATCGAGAGTTTTGCACGCTGTCGCTAGATCGAATTGATATTGAAATATTTAATTTCTCCGGGCAGTGTCGACTTCGGTTCCAATAATTCGATAAACAGGCACAACCGTTTCATTCTCACTCTCTCCTTGCCCCAGCAGACCTTTTACACGCTCAGTTGGTGAAATGAACTGCAATGTGAAATGTATGTGCTAGACATTTTTCATTTATCATGTGTATTTATATAAGAGTTGTCATATTAATATGTACATGATACACATATTTCTCTTTTAAAGAATCGCAAGAAAGCAAAATTGACATGCGGACTTTCATCGCCATCTTTTGAGCAAACCTTTCAACATGTTGCACTGTGGAAGATGCGAGAGTTAAGACCAGCTTAAAAAAATGGGAAAATAAAATCTTTGTGGTTTATTCTTATCTTAATGCATTAAATGGCTCGATGTTTCATAAAAATGAAAACGGCATATAATTAGAATAAACAGTTGATTTAGTAAACTTAATGCAATTTCTTATTCAGTATCTGTTAACAAACATTTCAAATGAATGTCGCGATCGAATTTGCGTCTGGGGGTTGCCATTGTTTCTGAATCTTAACAATGTGCTTCGCGGACAGTGATATCACGACTTGCTCCACTCTCGCCTAATTCCAATTAGTTTCAGGTTAATTGGTTTCAAAATGTAATATTGATCACGCGCCAACTTCACAAAGCTCTCTATTCAGCCCATAATCTCGCAGCTGATATTAAAAATGTAGGCGCTTTGAGGGCATCAATTACAGGATTACTCATACAGATATTTTATTAAATTCTACAATATATTTAAACTTTAATAAATTTACGTAAATCTAAAGAACCTCATTTTCAAATTTTCTATTATCTTCACCGATTCTTCATTCTGAGTGAAGTCATCACTTCCTATTGGCGTCACTTCAATCACCAACATCTTCAACGCTTGATTTTTTTTTGTATTATTAGGAAATTTTCTATTGACCAAACAAGTCCAGCCATTTAAGTATCTCAATTTCAAAAGGTAATGGAAGAGTTGCAGTCCGAATTTATCACGAAAAATTTCCAAGCCGTCGTGTCCCTAATCATCATGTATTTTTTCGATTGCACAGGAGGCTGATGGATACTGGTTCGTTTATTGTATAGATGAATGAAACTGGTGGTGCCAGAAGAGTCAAGCATGCATTGGTGCTCATGTTCAGCACTCTGAACATCTTTTGTAATTTGCAAACATAGTATTTGGTTCTTAAAAACGTTGTGACCGTCAGTATCAAATTTTCTAATTTCTCCGTTTTCTGGAAATACATTATACGAGAGAGACAACATTATGAAGAAGTCTCGGACAGTCTCGTATGTTTGGTATTTGACAATTATTTTGTGTGTCAAGGATTCATTTGCGATTCCCAGTTTATTGGCAAAATATATTCAGAATAAGGTTCTCTATCACTTCTAAAAGTTTGAAGTTCTTAACGCCCTGTATAATTGTTTTCCATTGCTCCCTTATAAATTATTTGCTATGCCGACAATGCATGCATTTAGAAAAAAATACAATAATAGAATTTACGCGGATCCATTTTTCATGCTGACCTCCTCAAAAGGCTAAAAGACATAAAAAATAAAACAAAAAAATATTAAATTTCCTTTTGGATTCCGCTGACTGGAACTCAATTTCAGAGAATAATGCGTAAAAAATAAATAATAATAATAACAATAATAAATTATATAGACTTAAATGTAATTTCTTTATCACGAGCATCACACACCTTCGTGATTTATTACCTTGTCAACTGAGTTAACGATAACAAATGACAAAATAAGAATTATTTCCTTGTGAAAAATGGTCGCTGTTTATCTTGAAGAGAACGAAGAGAATTCCCTCCAATTCTTGTTCCTCGAAACAGGTTTTCTGGATGACTTATTGATGCCTAGTTTACCCTTTATACATAATAAAGTGAAATTATAGTTACTGTAAATCCTTTAAATAAGAGGTGCGTTTTAATAAAATTATAAGAAAGCTAAAGAATACAGTGACAAATGGGATGTCAGCATTTTCTGATAAATTCACTTAAAAGGAAGAAAAATCTTTCTTCCGTACAAAATAAACTATGGCGTTGATTGATTCGAAGCTGTTAATGAGACCAAAAAAATGTTTCAAGTTTTGCTCAGTTTACTCCAATTGCATATCATTAAAGATATCTTTAAACGAACATTTACCTTTCCTTCGCTACATAAATCACAAATTCCATTTTCTCAGTCTTTTTTTCCTTCGCCGAAAGCCATTAGGAATTTAATTACTTTAACAACCACTTTTGTCCAACGAAGTCACGTTCGAAAATGTATTAAGAATTTCCTTCATGTTTCAGGCAAGGAATTGGAATTCAATTATGAACAAGGTTAGAGACTATCGTTACAGCCACATTAGGTCTATGCAACGGACTTCACTATTTTTAAAGTCATTTGCTCATTTTTAATTTTCTTTTCAAGCTCAGATATGTAATTCATTGACTTGGTCTTTCCCAACTTTTGTGAGAATTCGAATCAATGCTGTGAATGTTATTCACTTTTGCGATCGTACAGATTATGCTATTCGATGTCCATGTTTTTATCGAAATAAATAATAACTTTAAAACAACATTTCCTATTTACGATATGCGATAAGACATTTGATTATTTGAAATTGCATAACTGTTCCAGGTAAGCTTATGATTTGATTATTTATAAGGTAATTACAGTTGATTAAAGTGCACTTTCATATACTCCATCCAATATTGCCGTTTTTCAAATTACAACAAGAGTATTAGTTTCCAAAACGTGTCTGCAAATATCCAGACGTCAATGTAGTATTTTTTCTCTCACAAATGCACATAGTGCAATGATAGCGTCTAATGTCTAGATAACTGCATTATATTGTCGAATTCATGAATGATAATTTAATACAGAAAGTATTTAGAAAAAATATTGTACTTTAACATTGAATGACGTAAATATGCAAATGCTGGGAGCATGTGGGTGCAATGTGAGCAAGATTTTTAATGTTTGTAATGTTTCCCAGCGCTATCACGGTCAGTTGTTGAAGGAGTTTTGCGTCTACTATGCCATCAAAAATTGGTCAATATTGGTAGGGTTATAGAGAGTATTTATTCAAAAAGGATAGTGCAAAAGTAAAACTGATTTTATTTTTTATTGAACTGATGTACAAAAACCATATTGCTATGGAAACTTTGAAGAACTTACGCAGCTTCATATGGACATTACAAGTTTTGGATTTGAACACCCTTGGTAACATGGCAGATGTCTAAACGATAATAGTCTATTTCTTCCCAGACGCTCCAACATATCCTTGGTTGTAACAAACAAAATAAGAACGAAACCACAATTCCACAAATGAGATTTCTAATTTGCAGTTACGGATGTACATTTCGAAGACCCGACTGTCCTCTTCTTCAGCGTGTAAATTGGAAATACAAAGTGGGGCTATACAGGGTGATTCTAAAATTGTGAATCAAATGTACCTAGCGCTGTTCTGTGGGTCAAAATGAACATAAAGTTCATTATCTAAAATGTCGAAATCGCAACCCTTATATCCCTTTTATGGCTGTTTGTCGAATCAGGAATCTCCGTGAGTAGCTAGTCCGTTTCTGTTCGCTGCCCCTTAGAAATGACGCTTTTACTCCCAGACATCATCGACAAGCACGCTTAAACGCGTCATTTCCGGACACACATCCTATGAAGGAAAATGCTTATTTTGGTCCCCTCTGCGACCCTTTAAAATTTTGCCAGATATTTTCCGAGCACCCTGTATAGTCACACTTTGTATTTCTAATGTACACGCTGATAAAGAGGACAGGGTCTTCGAAATGTAAATCCGTGGCTCCAGATTAAAAATCTCATTGTGGAATTTGGTGTCTGGGCTTATTTTTTTGTTACAACCGCTTGTCTATAGTATATGGCATTATATAATTAGTATCAGCTCCACTGCACCAGAGATGCTTTCCTTCAAATTCTCCGTTTGTAGTAATGGAGAAAACATCCTTGACATATCCGCACTTAAAAGAAATCGAGGAAGTTAAATCAGGTGATCGCGAAATCAGAGCAGGTTCGGTAAATCATGATTCGCGGCACGGTCGATACAGCGTCGTGGTACAGTGGGTAAAAGAAGTCGACAATCATACACACACACACAAGCACAAGCACATGAAACTTATGAAGTTCTTCTATCACTTCATATCAATATAGTTTTTGTATTAACCTAGAAAAAATAAATCAAGTTTACTTTTCCAGAGGAAAAAAGTAGAGCATTCGAAAAACCAAATGATACCCATCTTCCCTGACTTTGCTGCAGAAGAAGCGGCCTACTTTAGAATCCCTGAAATGTTTTCCTTTCTGCCTAATTTAAAAATGCATGTTAAAATTAGTTTTCGTTCTATAAAGCTAACTTTAAATATATGTAAATATAATAATTCTCCTAATGTGTTAATATAGAACTCAACGAAGCAATGGATAATAAATGTCTTCCCTTCAATATTTCGTTTGTGGGTGGGTTTGTTTCTTATACACTGAACAACCAATTTATTAGAGACACCTCTGACGGAAAATGGATCGGCCTCCCAGTGACACCCAAACAATGGAACAAGCCGAAGCGGTGTATAAAAGGGATGCATTGGATCTCAAGTTGCATTCAGCAGCAGAAATGGACTGAATATGGATTTGACCGACGGGCGCAGTTGAGCATTTCGTAAACCACGAACCTCCTCGGGTTTGCCCATGCAAAAGTGTAAATAAGGCAGCATCTATTGAGGAGGCAAAGGAGTTACACGTGTCTACCTTGAGCTCCCTATCAAACGTCCAGACGACTGGCAAAAATTTATGTGTCTGGAAAGGAAAGAGAAAAAACGAATATTGGTCAGAGAAATTCTGCAGCTAAAACAGAAAAGGCTATACGGGCATTAGAAACATCGGGAGTTTCGAATAGAGCAAGAGTGTATACAAGCTTCTACGTGAAGGGCAAGAAAAAGTTGGGTCGAAAGTATCCAGTGATGTTCCCCGATGGTGAAGATGGACATTGTTTTAATCTGAGGCAAGTCGAGAAGAGTTTAAATAAAGTCCCGGTATATCACATAGAATTTCTGCTTTTCGGATTTTTCGTAGAATGGATAGTCCTGTGTTGTATTGATTGAGTTATTAAGTAGCGGAAGAATGGAGCTACTTATTGTTTTCACGATCGGCCTCGGTGGCTCAGGGGTTGCGTGATCGCCTCTGATGCCCGAGGACGCGGGTTCGACCCCGGCAGAGGACGACGAGGATTTATTCAGGGTGAAAATCCGGAGATCACGCACTTCCTTCGGAAGGGAAGTAAGGCCGTTGGTCCCGTGTAGTCGTTTGCCGGCTGCACGTTAAAGAACCCTTGCGAGGCAAAATTTGCGGCCCCTATAACGCAGTCCTGAAATGACCATGGCAGTTGAAAAGGACGTTAATACCAAACAAACCCGATATCGTTTTCACGATATCCGTCTGTCTGTCCGTCCGTCCCCTTCATAATTTCCGCATTTTTTGAGGTAGAAGGTTGAAATTCGGAATAGCTTACTATGGGCATGTGCACCTTCACTATTTAGTTTGGTTTTGATTGGCCCACTGGGGGCGGAAATCAGAGGGGACCGAAAGTTATACGCATATTTCTGCATATAAAAGAATGAAATTCGGTATGCAGTTTCTTCTAAGCAAGATCAACAATACTGTAAAGTTTGGGCCAAATTGTCCCAATAGGGTCGGAGTTATGGGGGTGGAAATCACTTGGTCTTTAGAACTAAGGCAACATATGGAGTGTCATACATCATTCGATCGAAAATGATGAGAAAGGAGAGAAGATAGGGTTCTTTTATATTTTCTAAATACAAGGTTCGAGAAAATCAATTTTTGATTTTAAAAAAATGGGGGGTTAAAAAGTGTAGATGAAGGATTAAAAAAATAGATGACCTCAGCGCTTCCGCTACTTTCCTATACCTTCCTCGGGAGGCGTAATTTCTTGTTATTTTAATCCAATTTGGAGTTATAATTTAACTTTTTGAGATTGTTCTGTTTACCTACAAGTGTAATTATCCCGGGAAACGCCGGGTCCTCTGCTAGTAATGATAATATAGAACTCAACGAAGCAATACATATCGGCTACAGTTTAAAATGTCTGTTTACGTTGTACAAACAACTTTTAAAATACTTTTTTATAGATTATAAAGTTCTCATTATTTTTTTTTTTTGCAAACTGATTAATTCTGTTTGTAAGAAATTCCTACGATGCTGTATAAGCTCATTCTTTTTCACGTGGAAAGTTAAAAGAAAGAAATTGTAAGGTAATCACCATTTTGATTGATATCCTTATGTCATTTTCCAGCAATTTCTCAATACCTTTTTTGAAGATAATTCTGTCTTTTTCAAGGGGAGAAATTGGTTTAAGTGATTTTTTTTGGTCCTCTAGCGATTTAGAATTTTTCTCCTTTAATTCCCATAGTAGTTCTGGAAACACTCCATGTTCAGCATTTTTGTCTTATGCACTAGAAATCTATCTTGTCAATCTTTTCTTCTTTTCGGAAATAAAAAATAAATCATAAATGCAGTTTATTTCCCACTTATCTTGAAAACTTGCTCGAATTTTACACAGCACAAAGAAAATTGATAAACCTTCTTTCATAACAAATGTGTTAGAACTGTACATTCTTAAAATACCGTTGTAAATCAAAGCCTATGAACGTCTTTAATATAAACTATCTAGGAGACAGAAATTTATAAAAACGAACCAACTTTCAGAAAAAACTCGAAATAGTTCACGAGCAAAGTCTGACAGAATAAGGAAAACTTTTAATTTATGGTTAGTAATATAGAAAATATTTAGATAGTATGATAAGAAATAATGCTTTGCATATGTTGATAAGTACTGACACTACCACCGTGTAGCGTCACCCCATCTGTCTTCCGGCTGATTGTAATGACTTTATGACGGCCCCTCGTATGGTCCGTAACCAACATTTAGGCTAAATCATTTTATTTCGGATATAATATTATGTTTATTTTAGTTCAAAGAAGACTTGTCTAAGTTTTATTGTTAAAGAGTAACTCGAGAGTGTTCGATGAGGATAAAGAAGATTTGTAATTAGCAATATGTGTATTACCAAAAATTAAGCAAAAACTGTGGAATGGAACAACCAAAAAGATGAAACCACTAATCCGAATTTCAATTCTCCTTGTGGATTAGAGGTTTCATCTTTTTGGTTGAATATATGTATGGTTTACATCATCACCAAAGTTTAATAGGAGGTCTAATAATACTGCTTTATACAAGTCTTTATAAGCCCACATAGAATCCAATGTTAAGCTCATGATAGTTTGAATTTTCGTAGCAATTTATTGTTACAGTAAGCGTTGTAGAAATTTTCTACAGCATTTTAAGCATTCTACGCCATTTTGATATTGGGATTAATGGAGATCTGGTGTTAAAATTTCACTTTCATTAAAAAGGTCTTCCAAATGCCTCCGCACGAACACACAAAACATACAGGGTGAATGCAAAAGTCTAAACCCCCCTTTTATTTTTTGAACCGAAGCAGATATGTCAATTTTGATGAATCCAATGAATAGGAAGTCGTGGGTGGCCTATCCCATGGTGCACTTTTCATCATCCCAAATATGCAAATTAGGACACATTCAAAATTTATCTCAAAAACCGTAAGGGACAGAGAAAAAAACCAATTGCAATAAAAAAAGAAAACAAGTAGCATTATAAATTACATTTAGTCACCTAAAATCTACATTTTTTAATATTTCCTATTGTATCCCTGAATATATACGATTTCCATTTTCCTTGGTAGCAGACTACCTTTGTCGATATTCCGATATTCCGGTGGAAACGTTTCCAATGTACGACGTCAAGAATAGTGGTGGAAATTCCAAATTTGAGTTCAAGAAATGAATTTTCAAAAACGTCCAATTTTTCTACAAATTTGAAGGATTTCAAAAATTCCTTATCATTATCCCCTTATTGTTCCCAAGAAGTTATAACGTTTAATACATTCATATTTAATAATTCATATTTAATCAAATGCAGTATCGTTCATTAGTTTTCTTATTACTTGGATAACCGGCCCTAATATAGAAGTCCTGTACCATTACGACGAATTACTAGACTGTTCCGTCCCGGCAGTCAAGGCAAAAAAACTCAAAGCAGTGGCCAAAGAGAACTTCGTATATACTATAATTCGGGACAGTTTGTCATGAAGGAGCAAGTACAGGCAGAAATAAAACCATGAGCATGCGCGGTGAAATGTACTACCTATCATTTTTTATAAAATAATTATTGATGAAAAACAGGAAAAAAAAATACACAGCCTGGATTTGAACCAGGAACCTTTAGCTCATGCCGCTGATATCCTAACCAATTGCGCCATAATAGCGTTTGGCGCACTACGAAAATAAGTGGTTTCTTATTGGATGTGATGATGATGGTTAGATCAAAATGAGTCGCCGAAAATAAATTCTAACGTTTTGCTATTCCAAGATCATGTATTTCTTTGTAGGTATTAAGAGTTCTTTCTTTCACTCTTCATGCCCGTATCTCTGCCCACTCTTCTTCATAAGTTGTAATATTGATTAAAGTAGTAGTTAAAAAAATGCTTTTTTAGTTAACGATATTATTTGAAAAGAAAATTTTACTCGTACTGTATTACAGAAAAAATAGGAATATCAGTTAAAATAAACTAACTTTAATGGAAAATTTTGATTTCATATTCAGAATAAGCGACCAGAAAATATCGTGGGCACTAACAATTTTATTTAATTAATATGATTTCTTATTTCAACGTGCGGAATTAAAAATGTATTTTACAAACTTCAAGACATACTTTAAATAGAATTGAAAACGTATTTTGGAGAACTGTAAATGTCTTTTTTTGCAAAATAAAAAAATGCGACTTTCATTAATAGAAAATTTTGCTTGTGAAATTATAATTCAGCTTGTGAAATACAGGTTTTTTTTGCGAATGCTTAAATGTATTTTGCAAAAATAAATAATATAGTTTGTGGAATTAGAAAGAAGCTTGCAAAACATAAAATAAATTTTGCAAACTGAAAAAACAACTTGTTGAATATTCAAATATATTTGCGGAGACGTTCAACAAGCTAAAAATGCCTTAAAATAAGGGAGATAAAAGGGGATAAAAAGTGTTATAAACTGTGGGGATACTTTTTACTTCCTCTTTGATCCCTACTATTACCCCTATATTTTATTTTCTACTATAAATTCCACTATATTTTCCATTTATGTGACACTTTCTATTCCCATTTTTAGCCCTCAATTTTTATTCCCCATTTTAATGAAATAGGATTAATAAAAAAGAATAAATGAGTGGACAAGTATGGGTAAAGTGGGAGGATTAAAAAAGGGTTAAAAGTAGAAGATAGAAATTGAGGCCAAAATAATGGGGATGTGGACTGGGGATAAAAGATAGAGTAAAAAGTATCTCCCAACAAATAATCTTTTATTCCACTTTTTTACTCTTTTAATATCCCATATATTAAGACAAACGTCTTCTTGCTGAACGTCTCCTCTATTAGATATAAAAAGTTCACAAGCTGCTCCGTTTTTTTTTTTTTTAATTATTTTATTTTGACATATTTGACATATTTTTTTTGCAAAATACATTTTTTATTTCACAATTTGCATTTTTAATTTTCAAACTGCATTTCACAATTTTGAAATATAAAGGCCCTCAGTGACCAAATATTTTATAGATTTTCTTGATTATAACTTTATTAATTTGAACAATCTAAAAAACACGTGTAACTTAAGGGATACTAGTGTAAATTCATTAATATATAATAAAGTGAATACTGAGATTAGCCTTTTTTAAGTGAAGCTTAAATCATCACAAGAACGCCGGCTCTACTTTTAAGTTAATGGGATTTATCGGGGTTTAGACGCGCTGATTAGATGTGTTTGGGGAGGACTTACCGGTAACTTCCAGACGCTCAGCAGAGTCTTGTTGTTTAATAGAATCCTCACTAAGCTTTCGAAATGCCTCTGAAGACCCTCCGTCGTATCCCGTTGGTAAAGTGTGAGCAACACAATAGGCAAACTGTTCCTACGAGGGAAGACGAAAAAGAACACACTCAAGACAGAACCAACGTCACTTAATACCTCCTTGTAATTACATTGTCAAGCTTTACTTTAAGACCACAAAAAATAAGTTTAAAGAGACTGAATTATGAGAAATATAGTAATTATGTAAGGTTTATTATGAGAAATATAATAATTAGCAAAGAATAAAATGAATTATAATATTTGCCATAGAATATTATTCAAAGTGTATTTACTTAGCAAATAATTATAGCTGTTTTATGTAAAAAGAGAAAATAAGGGTGCGGTTTCATATTTTATACAAAGGGAAATCAGAAATTAAATTAATTTGCCGAATGAACCCCGTTATAATTGCTGCATTTCAAAATTATAATGGTGCTCTCGCTTACACTAAAAAGGGGACCGCACGGACATGTCACCATGGGTTTTTATTAAGGAAATAATTTATTTATTTATTTAAAAAAGAATGTTAAACAAGTGCAAAACAAACAATAATGACGAAAAACACAAAAGATGGAAAAAATGACAGGAATAGAACACGGGCCAGGAATCACAGAGGCCTGAAGTTAGCCATTGCGCCACCGCTGTGATTCCTATTTGGCTTCCTGAAGTTAGCCATTGAATATCTTTCTTCCTATTTGGCTTATCTGGCACTACAATAGTAAACGTAAAAAATTTTGTTTTTTCTCCGAAACGAAAAGCCATTGTTTCAAATCTTTTTACACAAAAGGTATATTAATGTTGTAGATTGAAATCCTAAAATTTCAACCAAATCCGTGATGACATGTCCGTACGGGAACACGTCAACTAGACGAGTGCAACTAGGCGCTGGTCAAGTGGACGATAGTCTACTGGACGAAAACCGACGGTAAAACTGGACGATAACAATCTTTGTATATTTACGCACCGGATAACAAAACAAAAAAAGTTGTTTATCAGAAAGCTTTACACTGAATAACTGTATTTATCTTTCATGTAAACAAAAGACATTGAATCGCAACTGTATAATCAAAGAAATTGAAGTGGACGACGAAAATTTTATAACTTAAAAAAAAAAAAAAAAAAATCTTTGCCATTCTGTTTTTATGGACATTAGGACGACAGAAATATTTTAAAATTTCAAATTTCACAATATTAATTTTATTATAATTTATTTATTATTTTATTATTATT
Organism: Rhysida immarginata; assembly: GCA_023313115.1. Taxonomy (NCBI): domain Eukaryota; kingdom Metazoa; phylum Arthropoda; class Chilopoda; order Scolopendromorpha; family Scolopendridae; genus Rhysida; species Rhysida immarginata. The sequence continues at coordinate 8,291,494 of JAHWFO010060970.1, forward strand.
ACATATTAATATCTATGAACTAATGCAACATGACATTTTATTATAATTTTTTATATAAATATTTTATTTCAAGGATATTTGTCCTCGTTTCTGACCTAAAATAGGATTCATCTAAAATAAATATACAGAATTAAATACCAAAATCGGAGGGAACCTCTAATCTGCAAGGAGATTTGAAATATCAGATACGTATTTCGGCTACCCAGTAGCCATCTTCAGCGATGAGAGACAAAAGTCAACTCTAATAAATATACTATCAGATCAGTAAAATAATGCAATAAAAAATACTTTCGAAAAAGAAAGTATGCAAAGTACGCAAAATGACTAATGCAAAGTAAGTGTTATCGTTTCAGATGAGGATCTAACCACCGGCAAATGCTACGTGATAACAATTCGTATTTAGAACATTTTTTAACCAATTAGCTTTTTAATTAGAAAGCTAATTATGATAATATTGTTCAATTATATTAACCCAGACACGACTTATTAGTCATTTATCATTAGGAATTTTTTCATTGAAGGATTTATAGTTTAAAAAATTACTTAAAAATTATTATGACGATAAATAAATATATTTGTTTGCATATAAATACATCAATGTTAAAATTAAAAATACTAAGAGTTAAACTTAAAACGGACGGCAAAATAAAGTTTGTATTTTTAGTTGGCTTTTTTTTTTTTTTAATTATAAGATTATCGTCGTCCACTTGGTTATCGTCCAGTTTTACCGTCGCCCACTTGGTTTTCGTCCAGTTGACATCGCCTAGTTGACTATCGTCCAGTTGACTGTCGTCCAGCTGTGACGTATCCTGTCCGTATGGTCCCCTTGTCAGCCGAATAAAATGGCTCCGCATTCCAAAATGCATTCTCTCAATAGCGACCTGTTTTTAAAACGTGTGACAACATCGGAAATTTGCAAAAAAATGATAGCAAGAAAGTGCATAGTAAAGCAAAATGTTCTCATTCAACATCATAACACGTGTTCACTTGTGAGTACTAACCAGTACTTGTTACAATTTGACTGCGTAACTCGGAAACTTCTCGTTGGAATTCGATCAAATTTTAACAGTATACACAGTCTTATGTACCCTGTTATTCCTCCAAATTTCATTAATCTAGGTTTTACAGAACCTGAGTTATTAACTTATTGATCTTGGTGGCGGCATTTTTATTTCTTTTCATATCTCAGTTATTGTTCAAATTCAGAACCATGTTCATAGGACTTTTTGTGTTTACCTTGACCTCTATAATACCCCCTTAACTTATTTTACACACGATTTGAATCACCCTGTATATTAGAAAACTGGATGATTATATTGAGAAATGGTGTTCTTCTCGGCGGCTTACTTGCGATGATATCACTTCATGAGGGGCAAGGCGGCATCTCTTCGTGAAGGTGATCTGTGATACCCAGTTCGGATGATAATCTTGAGTGATGATTGTCGAATTTGCTTCCAGGCTTCGATGCCACGGTTTGTGTCCTGCCGAACCGTATCTGATTGTCGAGATTACTATCAGCTAGGCGAATTTCTTCAAACATCTGATTGCGATGTTATCACGGAAATTTCCCCTTTCGCACAACAGTGTTTTGCCACGTTCAAACTCGCTTTTTTGCAGTTCCTATTTTAGGCATCCAAACCACAGACGGAACGACGAAATGAAATGCTACGATAAGTTGGATGTCGGAAATATTAAGAAAACAGACAAACGGACGGACATGGTAAAGGCAATAAGCAAACTCCATATTTCCGCAGCTTACTAATGATTCCTAATGATAAAATCATATTTAACATCCCAACCTTTATTAATTAGATGACGAACAGTTCTCTTTTCGAAAACTTTTTCGGCGCCGGTAGTTTCGATTAAAATTTAAATGTTAAATTCGTTTTAATGAAATGGCTATTGGATTGGTTTCAATGTCCTACCATCGTAATTCCGCCGCTTTCTTAATGGGTCATAAGGCAAGAAATTGCTCGGCTTAAATTTGAATCGAAATAGATTTAAATCAATGGCTATTCATGCTGAACGGCCACTAAAGCGAATTTGTTTATCTCTGTTTCGAATTTCGAATCAAATTACAACAACTGGTAATTAAAATTAATTTCCTGCAATTTTCATCTTCTGTATAATTTAATTAAACTTGAATCACGCATTATTCAAAACTTAGTACATAACAAAGGGAATGAATTTGAAAACGATTACTAAAATAAGGGATTTTTTAACAAGATAAAAATAGAAATAAATGACCAGAGAGTTCTCCAAATCCAAATTAATATCTTAAATTTGAGAGTTCAGATTATGCAAATTTTTATGGGATAAATTTTTGTGTCTGTCTGTCTGTCTGTCTTTGAGAGAAATAAAATATTTTTTTAAAAAAATGAAGAGAAATGAGCTTGTACCACGGGAGGAAAAAACTCACCAACATTGCTGCAGAAATTTTATTGAATTCTTATCCACGGGTTGCATTTTTATATGTCTTATTACACCGAAGCTATAACAATAGGATAAAGTCATAAACGCTTTTTTCAAGAAGAAACGTGACTTGAAACTATATGTACTGTCGGATCCAGATCTGCAGTTTCATAAAAACTTATGTGAGCTACTTGTTATTTTACTCTTCAACTTTCTTAATATTGTTTATTTGCCCGCTTTTTTTTTAAAGCGACCATCATCAAATTAAACGAAAAGTTTGGCAATTAAAAGTTTATCCAGTTCTTCTTTTTTTATTATATTATTATGCCTATGTCTTACAAGTAAACCATCACTGGTATGAATTGGGTTTCCAAACGAGACATGACATTCGATAGGGAAGAATATGAAAATTTAGTATAGAATTCGGGTACATAACTGTCTTTTATGCTTTCGCTATGTTTTAACATTCTTTCTGTGTATTCAAGCAGAACTGATGTAGCTCTCATGAGTGTAGGACATTTGCCACACCGGACATTTGCCACATCTTCTTGCTCAGAATGTAATTAATAACTATAAAAGAAATACAACTAACTATTCACATACAGGAAATAAATTTTTTTTATTAAGTAAAAGGTAAACAATAATACGAGTGTAAAAATTAAATAATAGCATAAATACTTATGTGAATAATAACTATAAAAGAAATACGACAAACTGATCACATACTGGAAATTAAATATTTATTCAAGATAAACAATAACATAAATATGATGGTGTAGGACTTTCAATTCAATCGGAACCATAATTAATGAGTCATAATACGATTGTGGACGGCGTGGTGATAAAGGTTTCATCCCGTGTCCCATTTCTGCTCAAACTGGCAGTTTATACCAATTTCGCTGCTGCTCGCATGGAAACATCGAAAATTTTGCAGTTGCTCTGGAGCAACTTTTGCTGCCGATTTGAGCAGGATTCTATGCCTGAGGTCAGTCTTTTGTGAGGAATGAGGAACTCCTGTAGTCTATCAGATTATTTGATAAATTTGCCCGTTTTAATATGTTGGATTCGTCAATAAAAAAATAAATACAAAGTTGTATTGTTGAATTGAAAGTCCTACACTATCATATCTATTTATTTTATTTATTTTAATTTAAAATAAAGATTTTTATAGAGCTTCATTTATTTTGTAAAATTGTATGCCATATTTTACAATTTTATAATCGAGTGTCATAATATTTCTTAGTGAAAATTTTTTATAAAGATCGGTCGATGTTGATTCCTATTAATTCAGCTTTTTTGTGGATTATCGGAATTATCATGGATAATCGCCGTCGAGCTTGATCTAGCGGCCCGAACTGGCAGATAATCCTCAAAAATATTTATCCAGCAGGCATGACAAGATACATATTCGTCATAGTGTGTAAAGGCATGCTTTATTATTAAATATATTATTATTTCATCGAATTAAACACAGAGCTGAATTTTAAAAAAAATGGCCTACATGTTTACATTTCAAACCCGTCGTTCAACAAGTCATCTTTCATCGGTTAAAAATTAAAAAAATAATAATATTACTTGCAATGTAAACTCGTCTGAAAATGAAATTGCTTGCGCAGCTTACTTTTACGAAGGTGGGCCAACACAATCGTAATTCTTTATTATCTAATATTGTTGTTTACCTTTTACTTAATAAAAAAATTTTATTTCCTGTATGTGAATAGTTAGTTGTATTTCTTTTATAGTTATTAATTACATTTCTGAGCAAGAATGTGTGGCAAATGTCCGTTGTGGCAAAAGTCCGGTGGCAAATGTCCGGTGTGGCAAATGTATGACATTTCTGAGTGTATGACATTTGCCACACCGGACATTAAAAAATTAATTTCGGGTCGTTAATGTTAATTTCGGGTCGTTAATATCACTTTGGCCTAGCACTCAATGCAGACATTTTCTGCCCCAGATTTTTAGGTGTTAATACGTCAAACCTGCTCTATCGATTGCTACCCGACTCATATCAGAGAAGGTTTACTTGCCAGAATTTAGTAATACCGATAGATACGTATGTTTTCACAATATGCCCCGTCTGTCCTTGAAACTCTAGCGTTCGAATGTTAGCGAATTTTCGAATTTTGTTTTAGCCCTTCGATGGCTAAGGCAACAAAGTCAAGTCTGAGTTCTCTGGTGGCCAAAATCGGTCAACTGCTTCTGGATGAAAATATCACAAGAAAGAGTGGGGAACGAGTCTTTGAAAAGACCATGTCACCATGCTAATCATATTTTTGTAATCGGTGAAACTACGGGCATAGCGCAGCTGTTAAGGATGGGAAATTTGGGATCCGCAGCAGCTGGATAAATTTGTGGCAGCATACTGCTTCGGGAAAAAGTAATTGCTCTGACAGGTATCAGATGCAGGGATTCTGGTTATATTTTCCTCCGTAAATTGCTTTGAATACATTTCTTTCTCTATATCGTGTCGCTTTTCCCCCGCTGTTCCTAGATATTTCCATAATGCTAATGATTTTTTTTTATTTCGTGAAAGAAAATAAAGGGATTTTCTCTTCAAAATAAAAGCTATCTTCATGATAAAAGAATTTTCGATGATAAAACCATTCTATAATTTTTGAAAAGAAAGCCAACTTTACTTCTCTTTTTTTTTTTTTTTTACCGAGTTTTAAAGGATTTCATCAATATTTACTAAAAATTGAAATTTGTCTTTCGCTCACGTCAATCAATTTCGACGCCTTCCTCAAAATTATCATTTCTCGCCCTTCAGAACAATTCCATTCACTTTTTTAATTGAAAACGTGCGACTGCGTTCGAAAGGGAGTGAATCGCTTTACGCAATCCCGGATATTGAATGCCTTCGAATAGTGGAATGAGGTAAGAGAAGAAGGAAAAAAAGAACCCATCCCCGACCGACCGTCCCTTTCCTTCTCTCTTTCCATCTACTTTTCTTCTTCTTTTTTTCCTTTTCTTTAAGATAAACTTTTCCATCGATTATTCCGCCACCGTCTAAACAAGCGACATAATAAGAAGCGAGAGAGAGAGAGAGAGAGACCTTGGCAGGTGACCCGGATTCCCGCAGATGCATTCCGAAATTTATTTATTAGATTTCGATTACCTTTTCCTCCTTTTCGTCTACGTTTTCGAGATTTTCTCTCTCCCGCCCCCCTCCTTATTTTTTTTTCTTTTAGAGATCTAAGTGCACCTTTTTTTTAATGAAAATATTGAAAAATCTACTATTTTGTTTTCAAGAAAAAGAAAAACATTACTGCAAAAAAAAAAAAAAAAATCCGTTATTCGTTTTTATAATTTTTCTTTTCACAATTTCGGAGGCAAAAAGGAAGAATAACAAAAAAGTTTCTCGACAATTTTATTAAAATAATGTAGTATGCATTTTGAAATATTTAAACAAGATGGTAAGAAAAATTTTTTTTAAAGTAATAAAACTTTGTACAAGTTAAATGAGGGTAATTAGAATTTCATTTTGTAGTTACTCTATCAATAGAGAAGTAGAGATAGTGGAAATAAAATGTAAGAAGGAATTCTTGAGTAAAATTGCCTGTAAAAGAAGGAAAAAGAAACTTCTAGTCATAAAAACATCCAGGATATGAAACGCCGATAAATATTTCGAAGGCAGTGCCTTCATTCCAATGTCTAAATCTTCCCGTTGAGAATGAAGACAGCCTTCAATCTCAGATGTAATAGCAGATTTGGAAGAGTTCATTAAAAAACTCAGATTTGGAAGAGAGAGAGAGAGAGGGATATGATGATAATTATGATGAAGCTATACTCGTAAAGTATTTAGGCAAATACATACATGCATTTGAAGATGCATTCGGGAAGAAATATTCTTAATTTCTTTCCATTCAGTACTGGCGATGGAAAAATTAAGAAAACTTACCCTCGAATGCACATTGAAGGGATAAACTTCCGAAAATTGTGATAATAGTAATCAAAAGAAATTATATAATCTCGCTAGCTAATTACCGGCGTTGCTTGGGCTGTTTGTTTGATGAAATTTTGCAATATCCGAATTTGAATATTAAGTATGAAAGAATTCTAGGAAAAACGAAAGAATTCTTTAGAATGCCCCTACTGGAATTTTGTGTACGATTTTGTGTACGTTTGAGTTAATTACAGACAGAGAAATAATAATAAAAAATCTAGAAAAAGATGTAGAAAACTCCATTGAAACGCAGGTTAACCAGCCAGCAAATTCCACCCATTCGCCGGAGGGCGCCACCCTCTGCTCACTACTAGAGTTCCTGTATAAAGAACTTCTTTATACAGGAACTCTACTCACTACCATCGCTTAGCATGGGAAACGGTGAAGCGGAAAATTCGACACTGCATCCTTAACTTTTTAGAATATCAAAGAAAGGCTATGAGTATTGAATTATTTCTATCTCTGCTGTAAAAATATTTCATAGATGGATTGAGAGAGTTAAGGAAAAATATTTCTATCTCTGTTTACAGCCCCATCAACATTCCTCTTTAACATGTAACTGTTTCAATAGAGTTGTATTCAGTCACAGAGCGTGGAATCATTTCTTGAATGTGATTGTTCATATTGACAGTATCAGTTTTAGGAGCAAGGATTGCCCTCTCACTCAGCCAGTTGTGAACTTTATAGTTTTCTAAGAGCCTATGTTTACTTTAATTTTTTTCTCTAAAGGAAGTTACTACATTAAAAACACCATATAATATATAAATTTTCTCCAGTTATTGGTTCATTACGGAAAGTACTTCACCTTTTCAGCAAAAGCTTGAGCAGCTGCATGCTCTAGAAGTTGTATTCTCTTATTTGTTTAAAAAAGAAATGATAGGGATTTATTTATTTATTTATTTAATACTTTTTATAATTACCCCCCTTAAAACGTGAATTCTTAAGGCAAACATCGTAGCTGATAAAAGAGATGTTCAGATGACTTTTCATTGGCGGGGCTTGTCTTTTTCGTCGAAACCAACCAATTGTTGACGCAAACGCGACCGGCTGACTGTTTGCACATGCAAGCAAACAAACATAAACGACGTCTACTTCATATATGTAGATATAGATATTATTAATTTCTGTTTTAGAGAGACTTATCTCCAATTTTGGATCTTTCCCATCACTGTGGTAGTAATACACAGCTGTTTGTTAAACTTCAACTTTATAACTTATTTCCAAGTTGCATTTTAAAACCAGATGAATACATACAAACATAGTGTTTTTTATGTATAGATTCGATGAGAAATTGTCTCATAAAATAAGTAGCCAAGTAATTTTTTATCGCTCGAATTTAATTGTGATATTAAATAAATTTAAAAACCCTTGCATAGAAGATCCAAATAAATAACTTTAGCGCTAAGAAGCAGTCAGATAATTGTCAAATAAAAGATGGCTGTCATCGCAAAAACGCCTTGAATTTTCTGAAACTGTAATACTAAAACTGGATACTGGCCGAATGGCAACAGCTAGCTTCTCCGATGAGCCACAATGTTTGCTTCACCGAGTGCACGGACTGCATCATACCTCAGAGAATAAATACCCGAACATAGTTTTTGGTAGAAAATAAGCTGGTGGAAATGGATTACAGTCTGAGGAATGTTTTCAAGACTTGATTTAAAACCGCGTATATATAGGGTGATTCAAAAAGGTAGGTCAAGAATGAAATACCATGTACAGTTTGTAACGGAGAACAATATTTTTCCTATAAACATGGGTCCGAAATACATCCTTACTTGTAAGAGGTAGGAATGGATGTGCGTTACCCGGACGGCAATGGTAGGGTCCATGTAAATTAGGATCTGAACATGTAAATTGTTCGTGTTCTCTCCTTTAAAAGAGAGGAAACGAAACATGTAGCTCCATTATCGTACAATGAATCGCTTGACTAATGCGGAGCTGGCGGACATGCATCTCGTCTACGAAGCGGAAAGGATTTACCAACAGCGTGATCACCCACATCGCCGGGCATTTCAAACACTAGACCAACGACTTCGAGACACAGGTTGCCTACGAGGTCTACGAGGCATTTTGAACACCTACTGTAATGTCATTCCTACCTCGTACAAGTTGCATTATCTCTGTAAGGATGCATTTCCGGACCCATGTTTATAGGAAAAATATTGTTCCCAGTTACAAACTGTACATGGTATTTCATTCTTGACCTACCTTTCTGAATCGCCCTGTGTTTTGTCGTCAACATGAACGCAATGGTTATCTTGATCTACAGTCTGTGCCAACATGGCAATGCTCTTTGTCTCAAACTAAAGTGTCTGCAGGAATGGTTTAAGTAGACAGAAATTGAAGAAATGGCCTGGCTGGCACAGAGACCCTACATAATTTATACTGTACATCTGTGAGATGAATTGGTGTGGCAACAATATCTAATATCTACCAGATAGTTTCTGTAGATGGAAACGGTAAAGCTTCATATGTAAAGAGACTAATAATGGCCAGGATTATCCACCAATGATTACAGAATCGTACAGAAATACCAGAGCAAAATCGACCAGTTAGGTGTGATTTTTTCTATAGCCTGATCTAGAAATTTCGTTGTCCAGAAGGCATTCCCATACGTGTTGACCGTGTTCTTTGGAACCTATCAGCAAGACAATGCTTTCTGGGTAAGCCATACATCCAGAAATTCCGTGAGTCGCTAGAGGAACAGGACGAAGACTTCAAGCCACCAAACATCTCGGATCCGAATCAATCAAAGTCTCAAAACCTCCCGGTAACTTATTGAGTCTCTCCCATGCTGGATGCGGTATAAACTATCAAGGGATCAAATTCTGGCTACTATTAATTTCTTTAATTATGGCCCTAAACAATTAGCAAGCCAGTTCCAGAAAGCGATGATTTAGAATCTAAGATTGAATTGTTAAGATTTAGTACAGGTTTTCTAATAGTCACAGCATGCAATGTCGTTTCACAAAAATTTATTTAATGTATTAATTTCACGCATCCAAATTTCAAAGCGCCCTACAGCGTGTCCCGAAACCTACCTACCAATATTAAACGTCAATTTCTCTGTTAGTATTAAGTATAGTTGTTTGAAAATTGTGTAATATGTTCATTGTATCATGGCATTTTGTTCAACGTGTTCTCGTATCCGCCTACAATTATCGAGCAGTATCGAAAGTCCGGAACGCGTCAGACGAGCATTCCAAATAAAGTTTGAAGTCAAACTTGCCCCAGGCAGAAACACAATAACCAACCTAGTGAACAAACTCCAGTCGGCTGCTCGGATGATGAAACTCACTGCCCAGTGGTGTAAACGGCTAGTTTTTCAATTCTGCGAAATGATACAAAAAAGTTGTTAAATATAATGTCTTGCTTTTACGAATACATCACACAATTTTCAAACAACTACACATGGTACTAGCTGATAACTTTGTGGTTTTATCTTGGTAGATAGGTTTTGGGCCACCCGATATTTTACGTAACTTGAAAGCTAATCGTTGGAAGCTAAGCAGTATTTCATTCTATTTACTTGCAGATAAGACTATAACAATTTTAAGAGATTATACTTAATTAGTCCATAAATTAAGAAAAATAAATATAGAATTCAAAAACATGAAAAAAGGAAAATCCTTTAAATTGTTTGCGGATTAGGGGCTTTTTTTTTAGGTAAATCATTTATTAAATCTTTCCAATTGGATGGAAAATAATCTAAAAAGTTTCTCTAAAAATGCTCATTAAGGCTTTATCCCCTTGTAAGATTTTGTCAGTTTTTCTCGCCAAACAGTGGTGGTTTCCACTGAATTTTTATTTATGAATGTTCCTATCTTCTACGAAGTACTGTTTTTGTAGAACGATATTAGAATCGAATTATAAATTATTTTCCATCCAAGTTTTCTTTTTTTCTGAACAACACAAAGAAAAATCATTAAAGAAAACTATCCTACTTCTTCTTAACACGGTTTTGTTTCAATTTTTCTTCCCTCCCCAAATGCCAAAATCCCCTAAGAAATGGAGCGAAAATGTGTGTGAGTGTGTATGTTTTTTTGTACGCACCTGTTCATGCATGGTGCAAGAGTGACGAACGTCTGGAAGCCGTGCACCACCTCGAGACACTGGTCGAAGAGCAGCGCTGGCGTGAGACAATGCGGGCGCTCCGAGCCACAACCCATTTCCGGCACAGAGGGCGCTTCACCGAACCGGCGTATCAGATCTTCCATGAAGGGAAACGCGAACGTGATGTACTGTTTGCGCGGACGAATGGAAAAACTCTTCATCGCCTGCATCGGAAGAACGGAAAACTGCATCAGACATTTTGAAAATCAGTTTTGAAGAAAATCAAAAAAAAATACAGACACACAAACAAACTAGCAAGCAAAGAAAAAATAAACTCTGTCAAAAACATTCACACACTTTAAAATTTAACAATTATAGTGAGAAGGTTTTAATAAATTGAATAAATCATATTTGAACTTTAACAAAGCAAAGCATCTTAATCAGAAATCGACAATTAAAAATAATATTTTCACTCTTTTAACATATAAAACAGTTAAATCTGCAAGTGCTGAGGAATTATTATATTAACATACAAACCCATGTATCCGCTACTTCTTCATAACATTACATTGAAGGTAGCTACGTGTTGTTTGCAAAGTTGTTTTCTTTATAAAGAGCTATTGATTCTCACAACAAACAAGAACGATTTAAAATGTATCGCGGAACGGGTATTCGAACAAGCGTAGTATAGGAACGGCTGTTCGCTTGTAGAGATTAGTGTCATTATATTTGAACATAGGGAATTAATAAGATGAATGTGCAGAAATTTATGAACCGCATCACTGCTATCTTTAAGCAGCAATGGCAATGAATATCACATTGAAATTTCTCAATTATACCCCGGTCCCCTATGTAAGGAGGGGAGGGGCATAGTTTCCTCAATCATCTTATTGGGCTTACTTGCTAGTAATTGCTTTGTACGCTTTTTAATAAGATCGAAAGATAAAAGTCACCTTTTCCAAATCTTAAAATTAATTGTTAGCAACTTCTGTTGATATTAATAATCAGACAATAACGTTATAACCTCATTAAAAATATAAATAAGAAAACAAAGCATTAAGAGAGTAAAAGGCACTGCGCCTAATTTTTGAGGAAATGTGTTGATTTTGCATATAAAATGAGTTCATCGTTTTTCGATTAAATAAATGGCATTTCCTAAAACGTCAAACCTTTTAAGAAACAATTTGCATATTTAAAATCATGTAATAACCAAAAATTATAATAATTTGAAATCATAAAATAAACCCTTCTTACAATCAGGCTATCGATCGAAAAATGGACATAAAATTATATCATGGCAATCACTGAATGTACAATACAGTTTGAGACAATCAAAATTTTTTTATCGGATTATCAGCGTTCCAAGTCTGAAATGTTTGCATATTTGGGATACCTTTATGCTTATGATAACTTTCGTGCACTTCATGTATATTATATCATTATTTTTATCTCTTATTAAAATATGCAAGACGCATTCTCGAAAGTGAACATGAAGACCTTTTTTTTTATCTCAAATTTCCTCCTAAGCTCTACGACAAAGCACAACATCCTACTGGGGATAAATATGAGACGATTGGAGATCTATGACTATATGCTGTTACGTTAAAGCATTTCTAATTAGCTTTGGAATCAGGAGATCTCGTAAAATTTTTCACGCCATTATACTAATTGCCGCCAAAAATGTGTATTGCGCCACTTGGCAGGATATGTTTTAATATTTGTACTGCGTTCAGTATAGGATAGTCTTTATTATCATGCTCTAATAGACTCAGGGTTGTCCTGATGGGTCTTCATTCTTCCAGTTTTGAGAAACGAGTACCCAAAGCATTTTCTCGAACCCTTTATATCAAGTCAAAGTTTTAAAAATATATAAGAGATTTAAACTTACACATTATCAAGTTTTTGATAATCTACTGAAAACTTTGTTGTAAGCTGAGTGGATTGACGCAGTACCTTGTTTCTATTTTAGACGAAGAAACTCTCTAGGAATATTAAGCAATTCTCAAGAGAGAGTTGATCAGTAATCGCCATCTACGGAGCAAAGACATTTCAGTCACGTTTATCTCTGGATTATAGCTGTCAATTTTTTTTACAATAAATTACATTTGAAGTAAAGGTCTCCATTAAGATTTTATTGAAGTCTGGAACGCTCGATTAAGGGAAGTGAGAATGGAGGAAGATTTTAGATTTTGTATTAAGTAATTCTGTTTTTACATTAAGTAACTGCGTTTTTCAAAATGCCCATTTTATCCTATTAATTTGGGGCAAACTTATATTTTTTTACGACTGGTCTATGGGTATGTAAAGTAAAGAAAAAAAGTGAGATATGAAACGCTGGATATGTATTTTGAAGTTGTGACTTCATTTTTATATTTTTATGAGTCTACGGGCAGTTAGGTTTTTTCTTCGATCCGTGGATATAACATTTTTAAACTGCTTGACTTTTAAATCCTTCGTTCATTCCCTTGAACCCTGTGCCTTCAAGAGAACAAGTTCCCTTACAGTCTTTTAAAATTTGAATATTCTTCCAATATTTAATTTGATGTGAGGAATAGGTACAATAATTGTGGAAATAAAAGATGAGGTTAAATGGAAACCTTAAATGTTCCATAACTACAGAGGAATAAAAGAAACCACTATTCCACATAAATGAATTTATAAAATAAATACTCATATGTACATTTTGGAGTTCTCTGTCTCCTTCATCAGAAAGAAACAAGTGCTCATAGTTTTGGTTGTCTTATATTTCTATATAAATGTTCCATTATCATTTTACCTGCTGGACATTATCGGAAAGGCAGCCGATTAGAGCCATGGTGAGGAGATTGTGAGAGTCGTTTTCTCTCAGTATTTCATCAGTTCCTAAACGAGACGAATAATTTCCACTTCCTGATTTTGTTTTGTTCTAAAAATAAAAAGACAAAAGTAAAGATTTGCTTACGTAATTGCATTTTAATAGGCATTCGTGAAATTTTCGAACTAGCAAAGTTGCTTTGCGTTTTCCAACTCTTATATTGCTAGATAAATGTACAGTATTATTAAAATTATATTGTTTTTATACATACAGAGATATGAATTTATCTTGTCTACAAGGTTTCAAGATTTGGTTACCTATACGAGGTATTTGGACAAAACCCTAACATTTCTGCTGCCACATTTTAAGTATACAGAATTTGAATTATTCTGAAAATACATAGTTTGTCTCATTTAGAAAAATATAGAAGGATTCAGAAAATTACAGAATGAATCAAGGTGCATCAATGAAAGTAGCCGGTATCGCATATCATAAAATAAATGACAGCGTGCCACAGAATAGTATATTCCTACGAGTCTTCCTGAGAGTATGCGATATCCACTAGTCCCTTAATTCAACGCCATTTAAACAATGATAGAGGCATGACTGATCCCATATGACATGACTGATGCATATTCGCAAGATCAATGGAGATAGTTACAATCTTTAGAAAGGTACTCTCAGGAAGGCTAACCGAGCATTATTGTGCCCGAAACAGCCAAAGATATGCCTTTCAGAGACAGCAATAAAGCTATGAAGGGTCATCCACATTATGTCATCTATAATGCTACGCTACTTATGCTACCATACATGATGGAACCCAAAAGATGTTACATGGTTGAGGAAGAATATAATTGAGAATCTCTATTACTCAATACAATGTCACTCAAACCGGGCATGCAGAGACTTCCCAATTTTCAGTTAAGACGGGGGTATACAGGGTATTTTGAATGAAGTGTAACGGCCAAATATCCTAAAAACCGTTACTCCAATTAAAAAACTGTTAGTGCACGTGCCGAATTTCATGATGTTGTTAAAATTGATGTTCGACGCCAATTTAGGGGTTACATGATATTTATCTCGGAAACGAAAAGAGATAGAGTAAAAAGGTCAACGAGAAACTTGTAGAGTGTGATCGAATTAGTCTGAAAACCATCATTCCAGAATAGCTTTAACTGGCTAATGTTTGAGAAAATTTCAGACAAACATTTTGTGAAAGTCAAAATTTCAAGACTTCCATGAATTTGAAATAGTATAGATAAAAAGTTACAACGAGAAGTCAAATCACAGAAAAAAGTTCAAATTGATGTCCATCGGATGCAACACATAAGAGAAGTAGTTTGTAGAAATTCGCATACATATCCATCATTCTTTCAGCTCTGACAGCAGCATAGGAATCATAGATCCTAGTTTGAAGCTTAATGACATTTGAATATGGAGAAGCATAAACAATTTCTTTCAGATAACTCCACAAAAGGGATCTTGGAGTTCACCTTATTGGTCCGAACTGTCCAATCCATTTGTTCCCAAAAGTTGTTGTAAATAGATCAGATGTCGCTCGCATCTTGTGAGCTTGTGAGCTTGTGCACCACCATGCTGAAATCATACATTTCTCCTTTCTGCTAATGGTAGATCATAATGCGCATTCTGAAACTTCATTTGTTAGTAGCTCATCATTTAGATGTTGGTGGAAAAACAATGGTCCAATAATGCTGCCATTCCAAATTTCGCACCAAACATTAATGGGCCATTGACGTTGATGGGAAATCTCCCTCATAAAATAGGGATTACTGTCTGATCAATGATGTTGATTGTGTCTGTTAACAATCCCATCCCTCGTGAATAATATTTTGTAAAAAGGTAGCATTATCTTTTAATGCATTCAAAACAAAATTGCAGAAATTAGTCCGGAGCAAATAATCTTCTGGCCCTTCCAATGCTTGAACAGGTGTTAAATGGAATGGATGCAATCTATTCTTATGAAGGATTCGCCATAAAATGGTGAGATATTCCACATTGTAATGCAGCATTACGGATACTACTATGTGGGAATCCAATGAAATAGGCTACGGCATCTGCATCTGCTACCCTCTATTTCCAGTTCTATTATTAGGCTCATTAGATGTTCCTGTTGTTCTTAATCTTGTGATTGCTCTACGAATGGCATCTTTGGCTCTTCTTGCATTTGGAAAGCTAGCAATAAAGGTTTTTGCAGCTGCACGAAAATTTCTGTGACTTTCACTATTAATTATCAGCATTTCAGTTAATTGTTCTGTTATAAAAGCAGGCATGTTAGTACTTAGTTGTTTCCTCCAAAAGGAGGCAAATAGTATGTAAATTGAAATATGAAATAACATATCAGATAACCCCAAATTGGAATATTCCAGAATTAGAATAATATCAATTACGGTTACTTTTCTTAAAATTCGTAAAATACTTTTACTAAAAATAAGGTCAATTTAATTTTTAATTACGTCCTAAACTCTGTAGGTAACGATACAGGAAGTCTTGAAATATAGACTTTCACAAAAAGTTTTTCTCAAATTTTCTCAAACATTAGCTAGATAAAGGCTATTCTGGGATGATAATTTTCAGACTAATTTTTGATCATGCTCTACAAGTTTCTCATTGACATTTTTACTCTATCTCTTTTAGATTCCGAGAAAAAATCATGTGGCCCCTTAGTTAGCGTCGAACATCAATTTTAACAACACCATGAAATTCGGCACGTGCCAGTTGCTATACAATAGCTATACAGTTGCCAGTTATTTTCGATTGGAGTAATGGTTTTTAGGATAGTTGGCCATTACAATTTATTTGAAATACCCACTATATAAGTATCCCAATATTCCCGTGGCAAATACGCCGACATGAAGCGACGATAGGCACTATTTCACAAATTCCTCTACCGAGATAGTCAGTGTTTATATAATAAAACGCATTATATCACTAAGCGTTCAAGTGAATATTTTCGGAGCAATTACTATTTAAAAATGTAGTTCTAATAGAAGCTTTATAATGTTTTAAAATAAGTAAGAAACTAATTTACTTTTAAAAAGGTTTTTTAAGTGTTGAAACCCAATTTTTGCAGACGCTGAAGTAAAAAACATTTAAGCACGGGTTTGTATATTTTTCAGTAAGCAAAGCAAACCTACCTTCATATTAGGTGTGGTTGAACTAACAGTGGTTACATCGTACGCCGGATCGACGGATCTGAAAGATCCAAACAAAATATCAAGAGAAACATGCCCTCTTTCAAATTTATCTTTCCGATAAATAGCAAAGATAATTTTAAAATAATGCGTGTAATCAAAAGGTTAAATGTTAGGCTAGTAAAAAATAGATGAGCATTGGAAATAAAATGCCTATTGAAGTCCTATTAATAGCATAAATTTGCCTCTTATAGGGTTGTTTTTACAAATTGATAGGAAACTGAAACATATACAGATGCACATATGTATATAAATAAGCAAAAAACATGCTTTTATTAAATACTAATTAGATACCCGCATCTTCGATAACGGCTGATGGTTCATTTTATCAATACGTTACCAATGTCGCGAAACTTTTTCCTTTCGTTTTTCAATCTTAATGTGTTTACCTTATATTGGCGAGTTATTCCAGTATTAAATTATTACTTAGTTATAAATGTATTGTTGAAAATTAAGTGTAATTTTTTTTCGCACTCTGCTTAAGAGAATGGGAGTTCCTGTTCTGGGAAGATTTTTTAGTCCTTAAGGGTAGCATCCCCCTCGAAAAGGCAAAATTGAAAACTTGAGAGAAAATTGTCATCACCCTTTTACTATATGATTTCTATGAACCTAAATTTTAAATTAAATTAACAAAAACATTAATTTTTAATTTTTTTGTATTAAAAAACAGCATTTTTGTGTTAAAAAAAAGCCCCAATTAGCATAAATTTCTTGTCAACTTTATGATGAAGTTATTAGTCCAATTGAGTTGAAATTTTTTTTCTGGTTTCTATTTAAAGTGTATTACATTCTGAACTAGAATTATTGAATTCAGTTTATCCATTCAGGTGGGGGGGAAAAATGAATATATCTCTACCGTTTTTAGTCACGTTATCTTGCTTAATACATATTTCAAACTCAAACCAAAAAGTATTAATTTTCACATATCAATGATTCTAGTTCATTATGTTCCTTGATTATGTATAAAAAAACTGGAAAAAAATTTTCATAATATGTTAATTCTTTAAAAAGATATTACGCCAAGACTGATGGTGATAATGTGAAAATAAGAAAGCTGAGAAAATTAGGTTTAAAGTTGAAATATCAATTTATTTTTGTTTTTATCAATTTTTAAAAACCACCAGCTACATAGTCCTTATCTTCGATTTTCACTGATATCATATCCACAATTAATAAAGCACTGAGGACAGGGAAATTGATTAATAAATGTCGAAAACAGTTCACAGTCAATAAATCTGTATCCACTGATATTAGTTTCAGAATTCAACTCACTCTTGCAAAAATTGTTGTGAATACCTGATGTGCTTAGCTTCCTGAGAGAAGTAATTTTTTCAGTAGCGTTTTCATCTGAATCGGCGGCACTTCTTCATAAGATTTATTGTTCGTGAAGCGATTTCCATGAAATCGTCTCTTCTTTGGCAGATCGCTTCTTCTACCTGGCATTATTAATTATTTTATAGTTTATAAAATGATTAATAAACTAAAGGTGATGTTTGGAACTGAAATTGATCAAAAGGTAACAAAGATGACTGAATTACAGGAGAAAGACGCTAATGGAGGCAGCCATATTGCTAGTTCACGCATGATTTGTAAACTGCTTTCTGATTGGCTGATACCACGCATAGCTATAACATGCAATGCTATCAACAGCCAATAAAATTACTTGTTTCATTGATTTAGAAACTTTGAAATAAAGTTATAGAGCTCCTTTTTCTTGACCTAGCACAGTTTAAATTTTTTAAAACGGATAATTAGAACTCAAGTTATAGCAATTTTAATTTTATGCATATATAATGGCTCTTAAACAGAAATGCCGACGCAAATAAATTAATTAATATCTTAATTTCTAATTAACGTTCAGCTATAAAAATTTCAGAATGGATTCACAAAAACCTGAAAATGCTAAAACCGAAAAAAAATTTTTTTTCAATTTTTCGTCAAAATTCTGATTTTTCAAGGGGGATGCACCCTTAAAAGAATATTCAAAACACGCAAAAACAGTTTTAATTTTAGAAAATCTTCAAAATTAGATCAGCTTTACAAATATTAAAATATGAAATAAAGGTAAAAATTTTGTTTTCATTGTTTACAGAATTCACATATGAAATTGTTACCATCTGTGCAAGGACGGTGATCAAAAACCGTTTTTTCCATTTAAGGCCCACCGCAAATTCATTTTAGCGCTAGCGTAAAGTACGCGAGCAAGCAATTGCGCATGAGCCCGGGTTTCTGCTCAAGCGCAGTTGCTTGCTCGCTCATTTTTTCGTTAGCGCTAAAATGAGTTTGCGGCGGGCCTAAGATGCATAAACCATGGTTTACCACTATCATCCTCAAAAACCAACCGTAGCAGCAGAAAACCCCATAGAGCTGCAACGTCCACATAACAAAATATAAATTTATCTTTTCCTAAAAGCTTCAGTTGATTTGTACTTACGGTTATACCACAAATAAGAAGCTTATATTACGAGAAGTTTAATCGTATTTCTTTTTTTAAAAGTCTTAATTTCAATATTTATAACTTTACAAATATCCAAGCAAAATCTCATTCTCACTTTTAACAATAGACAAAGGATTGTGTGGCTCAGTGTCAGCAGAATACACTAAAGCTACAAATGCACGAGGTTTTGTTGAAGACGCTATAGCTTTGATTGGCTAATTTTGAAGTTCCCGACCTTGGCATAGGTTTTCCTTGCTGAATGGAATTGCCAAGCATGAATAGCGTCTCCGCAAATTATGAAACTTCTTTTATCCTGTAAATTTCCAATTTGATGACTTCAATTCAAAATCTCGAATTTGATGAATATCGCGACTATTAATGATCGTAATATTAGATAAAGATAGTATAAAATAGAGGGGGTGTGAAGTGAAACATTTAATAAAAGCTTTTATAAACACATCGCCTTCATAGAATAACAATAAATAATATACAAACATACTAATGAAATATTTCTTTTATTAAATAACATTAGTACGTCATTTAGACATTATTGCTTATGCTGTTTAATATCAATAAAAATAACTCAAATGCTATTTCAATAATTTAGCCGCGTTTACAAAAGACAAATTTGAAAGCTTGTGATTGTCGAGCTAATCTCTTATTTTATTTATTTAGGTAAAAATAATTTAATAGAACATATCAGTTTCCCCAATTTTTTTTTCTTTACTCGTACTAAATATTAGAAACGCTCTTCCAACAGTTTTAAAACATTAATACACTCATTGTCAAAAAAAATAAAATAAAATTGCACCCTTAGAAAACCTATAGGATATATGGGACGTTAAGACTCTACCGCTGACACAAGATCAGACTATGTTAAGAACTTGTACGGCTCCATGCCACGACGTGCTCTCAGAATGCATTAGAAATAATGGCGGCCCAACATCCTGTTGAGATTAGTAATGATTTTGGTATTTTGACCAATAAATATTGTCATACCCACTCTCATTGTTTAATCATTTGTTGATGTTGGTGAGTACTAACCTCCTTTCAAATATCTTTTCAATCTGACGATTCCTTCTGGGTGAAATTTTTTTTTTTGACGATGAGTATTTAAAAAAAAAAAAACTTTAAAAGTTTAATAACCGTTATTTACGTACTGGAAATATTGCTCTCATCAGACGAGTCCACTTTCAAAGGTGAGTGAATGCAATAAAACTTGAAACGGTCATTCGAATTGAAAAGAAGTTATTTTGGAATATTAACTTTAATTATAATCAGATACCTTATTATTATTAATTATAATACAGTCGATTAAATAAACTTTCCAATTTTAAACTAACAATTAAGATTTCTTTTTCAATCCTCAATCCTGCCCCCTCTCCCCAGGATTATGCAAATTACGTGTTTTCTATCCGCCAATCATTTCATTGGCTTTTTAGAGGGTTCACGAGCTCGGAAGCATGCGTGTTGCGGAGGGTCAAATTTAATTTTGTGTTGCGAATAGGAGTGTTTTCTTCTACCGAATAGCTCAATTAATATTCTCTACGAGACTCCAAAATTCGAATTCTTCTTGTAAGTTTTACCGTTTTTATATTTTTTGATTTATGGTTAACAAACTTATCATTTTAATAATCCACAGCTCTTCACTTTTAAGTAGATGATCTGGTTTTATTATAAAAAGATACTCAGGCGGCCATGTTTTTTTAAAGTTATTTCGATATACATTTCTTCGATACGACTGGTCCTATGTGTAAGAGCTCATCGAGCCTTGCCGTTGACGTCCTTTGTCAAATTTAGGAGTTTTTACGAATCCCAATAATTTTATTTAAATAATTTATGTCTCGTCCTTCTCTCATTTATATCCGTTCAATAATTTATATAGGAATGTTTGAGAATATTTTAGGCCTAATTTTATCCTAATAAATTTTTTTACGATAATATCGTTCTTACTGAACAAACGGCTAAGTTTCTCGAGTACAAGGAGGTAGATACACTGATATTTTTGAATAGAAATTAAATTGTTGAATAAACAAAATTAACGTTATAAAATTCAAAAATTTTTACACAATAAGAAAAAAAATAATTTTCTTGGAAATAAAATTAAAATTATTAATGTAACATTATTTAAAAATTCCATTCATTTCCAAAGGCACAATGCAAATGATTAAAGTGACTTCGCCAAAACATCACTGTATCAGATGATATAGATGTCGCTTGGAATCTTTACGTAGTGTTAAAAGGACCGTACAACATCCTGGCAGGTCAGAATTCTAAGTGTTAAGAGGCAGTTCGGTATTCCACTGTGTCGTTTATTAGGAGCTTTAGTATAAAAGCTACTTATAAGAATGCGCCCTTGATCTGTACGTTTATCCGTCCGTCCGCCGTTTGCACGATAACTTGAAAACGGATTAACTTTTTCAAATTCTGTTTTCAGAAATATGACTATCAAAGTCTTAGCTCGGCCGTAACAACTTTTCAGAATTTTTCGTGGACCCCTTCAAGTCAAATTCAGGTGCTAAAACAAAGAGTGTAAAGAATACCAAGATTTATCAATTTATCAAGGAATACATTGTTACTTTCTGTTCATCTTTTAAGCTTACTGGCATCGGCGCGCGCACGTGAAATCGCTTTGTCGACGCACGATTGCTCAAGTGCTCATAATCTATATTATTAAGTAGCGGTAGAATGGAGCTACTTATTGGTTTTATAATATCAGTCTGTCTCCTTCATAATTTCTACATTCTTTGAGGTAGAAGGTCGAAATTCGGAATTTAGCTTCCCGTGGGCATGTCCATCTGCACTGTCCACCCCGGGGGAGTGGTAGTCACGTGGTCTTTAGAACTATGCCAACATATGGTTTTTGATATATCATACGGTCGGAAATGATGAGAAAGGAAAGAAAATACGACCTTTTTTACATTTTCTACATATTACGTTCGAGAAAATTAATTTTCGATTAAAAAACATGGGGAGAAGTACAAAGAGTAGATAAAGGGGTAAAAATAGATGACTTCAGGATCTGCTACTTGCCTTACCCTACTCGGGGGGAGGGGGAATTAATTTTTTTAATAAATGTATAAATGCATTTCTCCTTCACTGCTAAAGCTCCTCCTTGGAATGTTTACATGATTTTATTTATTTATTTATTAAGAATTGGAGGTAATAAGCTACAGTTAAGCTTCTTTTCATATCTTCCGAAGTCAAAAAACGTAGCATATACAAAATGAAACCAAATTATTAAAAAAGTAAAAAAGAGAAATTCCCACGAATAAAACTTTTTTGTCTCCCAATATATCTCTAAGATTTCTATCTTAAAATCATTAAAACCTTTAACAACAGAATAAAAAACGTCCTTCTAATGGTTTGCTTTTTGCAATACCCAGTCTCAAGTTGTCTAACATTTCTCATAAATCTGCAAAGAACATCAATAAAATCGACAACAAAAGATTGTAATACCATCATTCTATATGTATAAATTCTCAACAGTTAATATTCGTACTGAAGAAACTTTATGCACAACATGGCCAGCAAACGGATGTTTCAACACGCGTCTAATCGCACGTTTTTCATCTTCAATAGTTTATCCAAGTCCCTTCCAGAAGGAGTACCCCGCAAAGGAAGAGCATAAGAAAAGAATATTCTGGAATGAAGAGAAATAGATAATTCTCATTTATGCCAAAGAGAAATACATCTGCACAAGTCTGTGAATGGTGGGATGTTTAAGTGAATGAGCACTAGTTTGTGAATGGTGGAATAGTGTATAAAATAGTGAGGATGCGTGAAAATAAAGCTCGAAACCGAAACATTTATTTAGGAATTATATAAATTAAACCAGTGAGAAAGCAGTACCACGTACAGATCAATACTGCTTTGGCAAGTCTAGTGAAAACATTATGAACTTGGCAAGTCCATATCAAGTTTGCTTGAATGTATACTCCCAGAATGTTTGGGCTCAGACATAAAAAGCCAGTCTCTTATTGTCATAATATAAATTAAAATCTTCCTGCGAAATCTGACTATTTATTAACATTAACTTTGTTTTATTAGCATTTATTATAAGACTATTTTTCATCCGTTTATTTGAACTATCCAGATACTCTTGCATCTCAACACAAAGGAAATCAATTGAAGACGAAGAAGCCACAACATTTGTATCATCCTCAAATAACACAGTATATATTTGGAGATTCAAATTCGGTAGATCATTAACGACAAAAACATTATAGGATCCAGAACCGTACCTTCAGGCACACCAGTTTTTGAAAAGAAGCACAACAGGTAAAGAAACACTGTCTTTTGAATGGGGTGTTATGGTCGGACTACAGAAAGCCGGATAATCCAACACTAATAAGCTAATAAAAATCTTTAAGAAAAAATCTATTGAGTTTCCCTATAGCGCTTTAGAAGACGAATGAATGCTAGAGTTTCCTATTGTAAAAAATCCTAAGAATAAGTACCAGACCGCATTATAAATTCGAGTCACTAGATGGCAGAAGAAGCGCTGTCTCATACAAGCACTCCATGAGAGTTTCCGCTCTTATCGTTTTTAGCTTTTGTAGTTATTACAAACAAGGATTATTCGTATCCTCTCATAAATTGTTAATGATTTGCTTAAAAAAAGATTCTTTTAACCACTTCCAATGAATAATAATTAGTTTTCCTTGCTGGCTATTTATAATGTTAATAAATTTTCAGAGAAGGCCAAGTAGAATGCTGTGTCTTCTCAAAAGGAGGTGAGCTTAAGAGGTGAAATTAATTGAGTTATCTTTTAAATTAATTAATTTTATCTTTTACAAGATTTCTGAATTTTGAGTTTTTGAATTGCTGGCAAGGTTGAGGTAAAGTTAACTTCCTCCTTGTTAGGGGTTATGCTCTTTGTTTATACTCCAAATGTACAAATACAAAATTAGATTTAATTAAAATGGTATGTCTATTTAATTAAAATGGATGTTGAATGGTATGTCTATTTTGTTTTTCTTTGATTTAAATTTATGAATTTTTGTCTATTTATTTTCTATTTTGAAAACCACATTTTTAATTTGAAAAGATTATTTTCTCATTTGAAAACTATAACAACGCTGCATATCGTCATTGTCAAACCAATATCTGCTATGTGCAAACAGTAATACTGTCATATAGCAGTTTTTATTTGACATTATTGTAGCTGCTGCACATAGCATATTTTATAAAGTGTTCATGGTTCGTCGTACATTGGTTATAAGCATATAGCAGTTCTTTTTTATGCAAGTTGGACTAAATTCGTTGCAAGGGTCAAAATATTGAAATCTCAAAAAAGTGCACATAGCAGATATTGGTTTGACAACGACGATATGGCATGGGTACACATGGAAGAAGTAGAATGGGAAGCGAAGTCTGTAACACGTCCAATTCTAAATCGGTGACTTCAGTCGAGTCGAATTGGAGTTGACTTCCACTGTTCTCTCAATCCCTGTTATTTTAATTGCTTTCCAGCGGCAATGCCCTCTGCTGTTCTACCATGCCCTCTTTCTTCCCGTGGAAATTTTTTTTTAATTTCCCTTCTGTTGGAACGTTGCAATATTTTCCTTCTTTAGAACTAGCCCTCCCTGTTCTCTCCATGTCGAAGTTAGGCGTTGAGAACAAAATTTTCCATGGATGAAGAGTTATACGAGGCAGATATTGGAGGCATATTGAAAACAAAATTTTCCCTCGTACAATTGGTAGGCAGATATTGGAGGCACTTTGTAGCACATTGTTCCATTGTTGATCGCTCTACCACAACTAAGTGTCATTTTAATTCCTGACCACAGACCACTTAATGACAGGAGAAGTAACTTTCCTTCCACTGACTCTGATTTAACCACGGAAGAATTCACGTCATGGTGACGTGCAATAGATTCACTTTCGCTTGATTACGATTCGACTCATCCGTTAGGAGCGCCAGTGTACTTTTTATTTTACAATTTCTCGGGAGCTTCGCTTCCCATTCTACTTCTTCCAAGGGCAAAATGCTGCCTGTGCTGAAGATATTGGTCCATACTTTCCTACAAGGTCAGTACATGACTGTGTGACCCCTTAGCTTTTATAAATCTGACAAAACAAAATTGGAGGGAGTGTATAAGAGAAAGTAATATTTGTCACTATTGAGTAGCGCAGTGGGAAACACTGTATATTTTAAACAGATGCGGGTTCAAATCCTTGAAAGAGCATAATTTTTAAAAATTTCCCTTCACCTTTTGTGAGTAAAAGCGCGTCGAACATGTTTTTGCAAAGGCATTAACCGTCCAAATGAAATGAAGTATTTTTTTCAATTTTTTTTATCAACCTCGTTTCTTTGACCTCTCGTGAACAGACATGACTCTTCTACTTAGTCTTACACTGGCAGTCTGTATCTTCTGGTGTAGAATTATTTCCACGGTCAGCGGAAATATCTTCAGAAGCAGGTTTTGTAGGATATGTCTCTACTTGTAACAGCGAGCTTTCATCATTTGCCATTGCTTGATACTCATGATAACAGTGCTGAAAGCAAAGTATTTTCTGGCAATAACTGCATTTGCTAAGTAGAGACATCTGGCAATCATTGAATCAAAAACACGCATCCCAAACGTTCTTATAGTATGGCTAGTATTCCAGCTTGGTACCATGCGTGTTTAATAAGTGGTCCGAACACCGGCGCAGAGAGAATGAAGTGCACACGGCTAACTTATTAAAATGCTGTACCGGTCTGATATTTGCGCATTTTCATCTTCACCATGCAGTATAACAAAATTGGCCATCTCACGGAATAAGTATTTAACTTCTCTGTTAAGCCCCGTGTCACATGGTTGGCAAAGTGTGAGCATCTTACAATCTGACAGTCTTTTGCCGTCAAATCTTGGGTAGAGGTTAACATCCAGTTGTCCTGACCAGTGAACAAATGTGAGTAAGAATTTTTGCTTGGCTTCTAGGGGCTACTGCTTTTTACAAAAAGAAGTCCACATGCGATTTTGTAAGTTTTCCAGATGTACTGCATGTGATGGTGAGATTCGCCGCAAGAAAAATATTTTCTTCCACTCGAGGTCCAAATTTCCCCTTTCGCTCCTGAAGACACACAAGAAAGTCCACAACAATTCGCTCATCTAGACTAATTATGGGCTGTATAGTAAATGAGTGCGTCCCCCTGTTCTTGGGGGCGAATCCAGACCAAACGTCTCTTTCGGCCAAAGGACAACATTCGTGTTGGCAGTATTTCATAGTTGAAATACTTTGCTTCAGATTTATATCGTGAATATCATGCAATGCCATGTGATGAAAGCCCGCTATCATAAGTAGTGATGATGTATCCAACAAAAGCTATTCCTGAATATACAGAAAGTTCTGCCAGTGTAAGCCGCGGTAGAAGAGTCACGACTACTCGCGAGAGATCAAGGATTTTAGATTATACGGGGTGAATAAAAAGTCCCGGACCGGTCTAATATCTTGAAAAATACACGTCTTGTCAAAAAAAAAAGAAAAAATACATGTCAAATATTTTTTGAAAGCTATTTAATGGTGCAAAAATTAACTCCTGCACCCCTCACAGTGGGTCGGGTGGGGGCAACTTGAATTTTCAAATGGAAATCCATCTTTCCAATGATATTTTCGGATTGTACACAACATTTGAGAAATATTTTATTCTTGTTGTTATTTCAATTGATCCAACCGTTTAGGAGATGGATGCACTGAAAGCGTAGAACTTTTAAAGTTTTGAATCAATTTTATCGATGAAGACAAAGAGATAGAGAGTAGGTCTTAGAAACATTCCTATTGTACTTTTTGATGATCTTTAAAAATCCGAAGTCAGACACACGCACAGACTCAGTCTCCATAAGACTGCTGCCCCCAAAACTTTTCATGTGTACTAAGAATTTTGGATTTTTGAAATTCTGACTTCGGTGTAAAAGTACCGGAGATGACTACTTGGAAGGTGACAGCGGAAATTAGGGTGTAAGGTGGTACAAATTTTACAATTTTACAAATTCTCTGCTTTTTACAAAAAAATTCTCGGAAATTTTGGGTACCACCTCGAAGGTGGTACGAATGAATCTTTAACATACGCCATTAAATTCAACGCCTTTATTCCTACGGTCGGAGTCTGTAGATGGAAGTTTAATCTCTACATCTTTTTCAACTACAGATTCTATGGTAATTCTGCGAAGTCTTTTTTTAATTTTTTTTAAATTTATTTACAAAGATAATTTACCAATTTTACAAAATTTACAAAATCTACCAAAATTGAATGAGCAGTTTTGCTTGTGAGATTTTGGTTTAAAATTTAAATCACATTTTAAAATATAGAATATAAATATAAAAATAAAATAATCACACTCAAAAATCGCTATATTTTAAAATACAAACTGAGAGATTATAAATATAAAAATAAAATAAATACAAATTAATAATTGCAGCAAAAAAAAATCAAGTCTAATACAGTATTTAAAATTCCAAAGATAATTTAAAATATAAAATTTAAAAATCCAATATAATATGTGCGATTTAAAATCTAGCACCAACTAAGTTATAATATTATAACTTTGTATAATATTTTATTTTTACTAAGTCTTTAAGATACCAAAATAAAGTGATTTAAAATTCCCCAATAGCGTTTAAATCGTGTCTTAAAATATCGCTGTATGTTTTCTTCAAAAATCCATTTTTTTAAAACTTATTTTGCAACATTTTATTATTACAATTTTTTATTGTTAAAGGGATTAGATTGAAATATCGTACTAACATATAATCTATTTGTCTTTGTGTTGAAGTACTAACATATAACCTTACTTTATTTTTTGTGCTCTCGTATCATATGGATTTTTTTTTTCAAAGATTCCATATTTATTTCCTTCAGTGCATATTTACATATTCTTAAAATATACAATTGGTAATAGTTTAACGGGCAATTTTGTTCATTTTTTTAAAAAAAAATTTATCATATACGGTTGTAATAATATAATTGATTTCAAATATGTTTTGAAAGTCGCATCTCAAATTGGCAAAGAATATTGCAGAACAGATTGAAATAGTGCTTCAAAAATTTGCCTCAATAAAGGTCCCTTAATTATCGATTTAAGCATACGCAAAGAGATTGATATTACTCGTAGCTTATTTAAAGTAATTTAACCGATAAATTTCGCGTTTTCCTTTTAATAAGAGTGGTTTTTTGGTGGGGTTTTTTCCCCCGGTTTTTCAGTTTAATATATTTCATAATGTAGATAATTAAATTAATTTTTCTATCTATAAACAAAAATATTTTACACAGTAATAAATTTTTGGTCGTGTTTAAAACAGACCTTAACGCTCCTATCTACTAATTTCTAACAATGAAACTTAGACGAGGTTTCTGAACTAACATAAAACATAATAAAGGAAAAGGTGGTAATGTGACACTCTTCTAATAAATTAATCCCAGCCTAATAAATCAACAATTAATGCCATCTAGGAAATAGGTAGAATATCCAATAAAACAATAACTTGTTGCAAAATTTAAGATATAGATGTCTTCTCCCGTTGACTCATCTATCAGTAAAGCAGTGCTATCAACGTAC
Source organism: Rhysida immarginata (assembly GCA_023313115.1). Lineage (NCBI taxonomy): Eukaryota > Metazoa > Arthropoda > Chilopoda > Scolopendromorpha > Scolopendridae > Rhysida > Rhysida immarginata. Next base: position 8,319,896 of record JAHWFO010060970.1, read on the forward strand.
GATAGGTACGAAAGTTTTTATCAATGTTTTTTTGTTTTAATTATTATAGAAATGTGCAAAAGTGACTGTGGCTGTAATATGTAATTAATAATGGTCCGTTTTTGACATATTGAAGGCAAACTCACGTACTTGTATATAAGAAACGGCGAAAAATGTATACATATATTCATTCATCACGAAATCTCCAGAACTATGAAGCCTACAAACATGAAATTTGGCAAGCCTACAAATATACTAAGCGGGACTTATATTCCCCGCTTGATGCTTTTATGAATTTAGTGTTGCAATTTTTATACAGGTTTTTCTTTTGGCGGATCCTGTATATACCATACATAAATATGGAAAAAAAAACTCTATTTTTCTTCGAGCGACGCCGGGTATTTCAGCTAGTAGAATATAGTTTAAATTATTATTTTCAATGTTTTGGCTATTGAATATTGATTTTTTTTTATTCTTGAGTATAATTATTTTTCCACAAACAACGCATGATAATTCAAAAGTTTTGAACTTTTAATTTTTTTTCAAAAAATGGTACTTCATGCCAACAAAACACGTACCTTTGCATTATAGTACCTGATTTAGGATATTAATAACTTTCTTATTATTAAAAACAAATGAGGGGGGAGGGATATTACCACCATTTCCTCTACTATTTCTGCTATAAAAAATAAAAATTACCAAATCAATTTGCACTCCGCGTTTGCGAAAACTTTCATCACTGTTGTGCTTTCACTGTTTTACCGGCAGATGAAAGCGATATCTATATTTTAACTTTTACAATTAGTTATTGCTTTATTGGATGTCTACTCATTTCCTGGCTAGCATTAATAATTGATGTGTTGGGAGTGGGGAGGCAATTTACTAGCAGGGGGTCACAATTTACCTTCTCACCCAATATATCAGATAAAACTTTTGGAGATTAATTGTAACATCCAGAAAACGATACATGATTACATTACGTTCAAAACATATTCAATTTTATTATGGTACAAAACTTTTTTGTACATGTATATTTGTAGGATGTTAAATATGTACAGTCGGGTGCATAAAGGTTTTTACCTAGGTCAAAATTGTTCGGCTTCCTTACAGTACTTCAATTCAATGAGGTTACTTTTTCCAGGTGTCTAGTCGAACACGCTAACTATGGAACGATTCCATTAAGTTTTTGCTTAGCATCGGGGATAGGCAAGTTTTACGTCACGTGCTCAACTATGTTGACAAAAAGATTATTTTGGTTGTTCTGATGAGAATTTTTGTTGTATTAATAATAAACTAATCTATTTGGTTAATAATGTAACATAAATGGTGCACAATATCGATATAATTATATGCGTGATCAAGAGATAAGCTGATGCAACGCTCGTTTTGTGTGATGCGGAAGTGATTTTCTTTTTACTGCTCGAAAGGTTACAATTCTCATTTTTTGTGTGTTTATAAAATAATCAACGACAATTATGCCAAACCCATCCGAAAATTTTTTTTAAATTTAATATATAACTAGATGGATCCCGTCAAAATTTGACGGAGAACAACCCATCTTATTATTAATCCCCATCTCTTTAACCCTCCGTCGGGCGCAACTGATCTGATAGGCACAGCTCTCTTATTATAGATCGCCGCCTTCGCCCTCCTAGATGCCAGAAACACTTGAAACTTTGAATAGGTGTCTCTTACTTAGTGACCTTTTCATACATATTCGTTAGTTCATGTCAAAAATTTTTTGATTGAGGACAGTGATAAAAGTGTTCTGTCAGGCGCATTGCAACTAATTTTGCAAAGTTTCTGAGGCATGTATTTTTTCAAAATCGATTCACTAAATTGAATTATTTTATTCATTTAACCAAGTTCTACTGTATTTTACATCTTTTTTTAATTAAAAAATAATAAAATAAAAAATTATCAGAGCAACAAATAGAATAATCAGTATGCACAAACAAATAGAATAATCAGAGCTTAAATATCTCATTATGCACAAAGAATAAGAAATGAGTTAATATATAAAATCAAAATAGCTTTAAACTAAATTTCTCTGAAAGGATTAAACTAAGACATAAAGTGTCAGCGGATAAAATGATCAGTTTTTAAAGGTCTTTTCAACGATATCACATTTAACATAACATTTTCAGAGTTTTTCAGTAGTCACAAATGATCAAGTCATAAAATGATCAAGGCAGAATTTTCTTTCTGCAAATCTTCAGTTTATTTAATTCAAAACAATGATTGAATATTGTCTCATTACAACAGTCCCTGGCTTCTGATGGATTGTCGTAACTTTCTTTGTTGGCTTAGATGCCCATGCACAGAAGTGCCAGTTTTGCTCTTACAAAAAATGCTTTGCGTTTTAATATATAGGATTATATATTTTAATAGTAGAGAATATTAAATGATTTGAACAAAAGAGGATTTTTTGTAAAAGTAACGGTGATATGAATTAGTTTTTATTATTAAAAACTAAAATATAGAATAAAGCATGACATGACAATTAACATGTAAAGTTTTTTAAACCCTCATACAGATCAAATTGCACACTTGGATGAAAAAATTTTAATCTGTTTATGGTGTTCTGTTTAAAATTTAAACGAAATTAAAAACGCGATAATGAACAAAAAAAAAAAAAAATGTCTATCCATATCGGATTCGAACTCTGCCATTCGAGGCAGTAGGCAGAGACTTTAACGACACCGCTGTCAGCCGCTATCGCTTACTATTGTCAGGAGGGAGCAAGCAACGAGCACATCCCAAGCACCTGCTACCCTATTTTCATTCAGAAGGGACAGAAGTGTCCATATAATCTGCCTTGACTCTCAGTACTAGTATCTGATTTTGCAATCGATCAACATCCAGAAAGCTCAGCCCCTACGGAGCAGGTAAAAACCTTTTTGCATCCGACTGTACATTGATTTTGAATATTGAACGGATGATTGCCTTTTTAAAATCAATTTGTTGTTTTAAATTTAAAACTTGTTCTTTTTCTGAAATGATTAACCAAAAGTTTTTAGACAAATTGTCAGTGTTAAATTCTGATACCGATATTGACGAAATTTGAGAATGAATCTTATTTTAGCCTGAATTATTCGTAGTTAGCTGATCTTTATGAATATCATGACCTTTGATATGTTTCGTAGACGGGAGAAATTAAAAAGCATAGAAAAATTAATTATAGAAAAATTGTTTTAAACATCACATACTTAAAATATTTATTTTACACGTGGTCCATCAAAAACGAAACGCGCGTGTATTTTGGCATTTATCCATAATTCTTCGGAAAGCATTCCAACATGTCAATTTTATTTGCAGGCGAATACGTTAATTAGTTAGTTCCTTAAAAATGACAAATATCTAACGAAAGATCATTTGAAATTGCGACGGATTCACTTTTTTAATGGTTCTTTATCTTCTTTAAATTCCTATCATTTCTCGTGTATATGCGCTCCAAGAAACAATAATTTTCTGAACTAGCAACTTCTGACCACCACAAGCTCCTATAATAATAATAATAATAATAATAATAATAATAATAATAATAATAATCTATAATAAAGATTTCTGCTCAAAAATGTCTATGCGTAATAAGCTCTCCTTCGGTGTGTGTCTGTCTGCGTTTTATGTGCGGTGCCTTTTGAATTTGAACAAACCAAAATCGGTGTCTTGCTTATGAAGAGAAATTCGCACATAAGCCTTATTATATCGTTATTATTTACATCAGGATCACCCCTGAGTCAATTCTTCATTATTGTATGGTGTGCGCATTTCCAATATTTATCGGTAGAAGGGTGGATCATAATACTGTTCCTATTGATTAAACAGGTGGTGGCCTTACAGTATAACAGAGGGACATCAGGAGTTCCAACTAGTTTCGCCATTTATTCCCGGCTTTGTCAAGGATATATACAGCAAGAGGCATGCAAGCCTTTATATAATGATTTTTAAGTTCCAATATTTAGTACGCTCACGAGGAACGATTTTATTATATTGAAACTATTTGCAATCACAAGCAGGCAAAAAGAGGTGAAGCTTAGCATTTGCAACTCGTATAAAAGTGTCGGCTAAATAACTTATCATCATCATGCATTTCAAACAAATATATCGTAAGACAGTCAGGTTTCCCTGAGAATGTTGCGGGAATCTGCGAACCTTGTTAGACCAAGACGATGGCATTCCTGACTAGTGATGTGCCAATGCCGATGGTATCGAGTACTTTAAGGTATCGATACCCGTAGTATCGAGTAACTTGCAGTATGGAGTATTTCTACGAGTATCGGATGGCACTATCGAGTATTTTTGAACCTGGTTTTTAAACTTGTCTTTAGCGAAATAACTAAGTTTATTTATAACTCTGAGGTCACTCCCGAGATGGTGCAGTGAACGAGAAAGATGAAATGCATAAATGGATGAGGAAAGTTTTGATATCGTTTATAATCGACAAACGTGGCAGTTGCAGTGTTTTCGCATGAACTGGTGAGCGGGTTCACGTTCTACTTCGGTAGAACTGGCATACGAAAAAAAAAACAAAGGTACAAATGGAAAACTATGAAAAAAGGCACGGTTCAAATGCTTTAAAACGCAGTAATAAATTTCAAAAAGAAAGATAAATTAATGAAAGATTGGAGCTCTTTAATGGTTTTTACCATGTCCATCTGTCTGTCTCCTTAATATTTTCTACATTTTTTTGACGTAGAAGGAGGTTAAAATTTGAAATATTGCATGGGCTTGTTCAACTTCACTATTTAGTTTGGTTTTGATTGGAGTTTACTATGAAATTTGGACCGAATTATTTCATTGGGGTTGAATATGTGGAGATACTGGTCACGTGGTAGTTACAACTACGGTATTAACATTTTCAAAAGGCAACATATGGCATGTGATATATCATTCGATCGAAAATGATGAGAAACGAAAGACGGTAGAATTCATTTCTGTTTTCTATACTACATTCGATAAAACCAATTTTTGGTTTAAAAATTTGATAGTATAACTATAAACTTAGTATGAATTAAAATAAGGAATGAGAGCTGTTTATTTTGGCACTAATTCATTCCATATTCTCTAAAACTTTTGTAAATATAAGTTACATGGATTTTTTTACTTTACGGTACTGTTTTGTTTCTGAAATATTTTACGGATTTGCAGATTAGGTTAGATTGAGTACACTTTTTACAAATACATGTACTCGAAGAGTATCGCACATCACTATTCCTGACTATGACTCATCATAGGTAGACAAAAAACTAAGATATAAATTTAAGATATAAACTTTTGAGCTATAAATTATTATTGAGGATGGTTTAAATTCAGCGAACCAAGTTATTTAAAACCATGAACCATAAATAAAAAAGGTGAACTTTTTTAGGATTATCTTTGGATAAAGCACGTGAATCTGTTACAAGCAAACTTTTTCGATAAGGTGATTGTTTAAAACGACCATAAAACATATCTAGCACTTCACCTTGATAACGACATCGTAAGTTGCGAGCTGATTTTTGCGTCGCGTTGTGCTATCTGCAGTAAATTAGTTCTGTGGTAAATCTTTTTTGCAAATAACGTCTTGGTAAATGCTAGAAGTTTTTTGTATCGGGAAATTCAATGTTCGTTGAAGCGAACTAATTTGGAAAGCAATGATCGGAAGTTCAAAAATTAAAATATTATTTAAGGCGGATTCATCGGGCTTACAAATGATACGTCATTAGACCTTCTTGCCATTAAAAATAATTAGGACAAAATTAATCTCTGATTAAATCTTTGGGTTCAAAGGTGAATGAAAATAGACAATTAACATGCATCTCTTACAAATAAAATTGACATCTATGAGCCTTTTTCAAACGAATAGAAAAAGAACCGCCGGTTTCATTTTCGGTGGGTCGCCCCATATACGAGTGCAAAAAATGTACTTAAAGATCTACGACTACAAAAAAAAATATGTACATGATTACATGACGATTCATCTAAAAGAATTTTTATAGCTTTTCCTCAAGCGCTTAGGTTTATTGCATGAGACATGTGATAGGATTAAAATGGCGCGGTTATCTTTTGTAAAGAGTTACAAGGGTAGACATGGAAAAGAAAAAGGATGGGTAAGGGAAACGTTGATGATTGTGAAAAGGCCCACACCATCTGTCAAATTTTCCGCCGGTCGAGGAATTAAAACTTCCCCCCCTTCGCTCGGTGTTCGTGTTACATCAGGAAAAGTATCATTGGAGAAGAAGGAGGAGAAGAAGAGGAGGAGGAGAGGTTTGGTGGGAAGGGGGTCCTCCTGTTTATAACGCCCGCTGATCTCATGCGAGGCGACATAAAACTGAAGCCATGAAAATTCTTCCTACAAGCAAAAGCTATAGGTTCGGACTGTCACCACTCTTTCACCTCCAACACAAAAGATGAGAGACGTGGCATATGGAAAGATTCTTGTACGGAGCCGTTAGAAAATGCACCGGTTTCATTACGGCATAAAACGGGCAACAGCTTTTGTGGGGGTCAAGCAAGAAACAAACCATGTACGCTCTGTCTTTCCCTCTTTTCTTCCCTTCCATCCATCAATTCTTTATGGCTATGATCTCATCGTTATTTTAAAATATCTATATTGTATTAGAGAGTGATGAAATAAAACGTAAATTTTACTTTCACGCAGTAAGAAATTAAGCTTACCGCTTTGGTGAAATTCCACGTAATTACAAGTAGTTTAGAGCATTTTGCGAGAAGCAAGTTTTTAATTAAATAATAAAACACGACATTGATGTTAAGTGCTACCTCATTAACAAACAACATTGTGAAAATAATTAAGTTTTTTTTTAACAAAGATATATTTTTTTTAGTAATATAAAACTCCAAAGTATAAACTAATGCGCATTTAAAGAAGTTTATATCTTCTTTATTTTTATATTTAGTTAGGTCTTAAAGGAGTTTCCTACATATTATTTAAATCTAAGATCCCTGGTTAACTTTTATGAGTTTTTAATGAGCCTGAAAAAATAACACACAAAAAAGTACTTAATTTTATTATTTGATAATTTTTTTATTTATTTTCCATTATTTATTTCTTAAAGAACTCCCTGCATACTTCATTACATTGAAAAAAGAAATGTTTACTTAAAAGGTAGTGATAGAATTTAATTTCAAGAAACAAACAAATAGAAACAAAGCTCATGAAATTTCCTTGGGACTTGAACATATTTTATTTCACAAGCGTTATTTTGTTTTCTTTTAATTTTATCTTTAATTTTTTTTTTCATTTCTTTAAACAAAAATTCTAATAATTTGAAAGCTTGCTTTGAAAACTTTTCCAACATTCAATAATTGAATTCAATGTTAACAAAAAAACAACCTAAAAAGACCTCGGATGAATGAATGAACTCAGTTAATAAGCATTTTAAAAATTTGTTATTATAGTTAAAAGTTTAATTTAATAAAAATGCATGGCAATTGTTGTTTTTGTAATGGAATATTAAAATGCTGGTATAAATCAATTAAGTTATTACTAATACTAGATCTCTGAATATTGAATAAAAGATTTCAAATCTTCCGATTAGAAAAAAAGAGAAAATCAATTCTTTTCCAGTATGTATGTGAAATTTTTAAAGGATTTTTTTATTCATCTTTATTATTAATTTTTATCATTGTGTTTCAAAATTTTCTCTTTAACAAAAAAAAAATTAAATAAAAATTGCCATTTTTGAATTTAATTTTCTTTTCGAGAACGAGAGAAAGATGAAAAAAAAAAATTTTTAAAATGAACTTAAAAAATATAGCTTGAGAGCGCAAAATAAATGGATTATTCTTAATAAATAACCAATGTTTGAATTTTTTTTATTTTGGTTATCCCAAAAAAGAATTTTTTTTTTCCCAATCTAGAAATGTTAAGAAGTTCGTTGAATTTTGTTTAATAAATGATGAAGAAAAACTTAAGCTAAGAAACCAAGTACAAATTGCTGACCTCATCAAATTTATTTATTAAAATAAAAAAATAATTCATTTTCTCGAGTAACTAAAACAAATTATGTACTAAGGAGAGTCCTTATGCAATGTTTTAATATTAAATAACACAGTGGATCTATTTTTATAATAAATTATGTATCTGATAATTAATTGTTGCTATTTTTGATAATTTTTATATTGTTATAGTTACCCGAGCGTTTTGAAGAATTATTTTTTATTTTCTTATAAAAAAATTATATTTAAATCTTAATTTTATTTTTTAATAAATTTTGTTCAGATCTATAATTTAAATTTGGATTTTTACGGGTTTTTTTTTTTTTTCATATAAAGTCTTTTTGTAGTTTTAAGGATGAGTTAAGAAAATGAATTTAAATAGAACTGAAATTTCATTGTTCCGTTCTTTAAGTGAAACCATATGACATGCCGCTCGCATAAACCCAAATAAATATAAACAGCATTAGACCAAGTTTCTTAATGTAATTTTAATTGGAAAGGAGGCGACGAAACAGTAATGGACCAGGATTAAAACTAAGTAACTTTTGAGTTGATTTATTTTTTTTAAATCTTGAGTTGTTTTAGCAATCTGTATTTTTTCCCCCGTTCGTTCTTCTCCTCTCACCAAAAAGTGCAAACAATCGCAGTTGTTTTGATTGTGTTAGCAAACGTCTCCTCCACTTCTTCTGTGTTTTTTTTTCTCTTTTTATTCGTGGGAGGAGTTCTTTTAATTACGTTCAATTAATGCTGTCGGGTGGGGGGAGGCCGAATGGTCGGTAGTTCTAATCCCCCCCTAAGCCCGTGCGCTCGTGTCAAAGTGCTTCACGTGCTTTCACCTCTCACCCGCTTTTAACGACCCCACTGATTCATCATGGCTGAAAAAGAAGTTCCAGGGCGTGCATTGCTATAAAAAAATTCTTTTCTTTCTACGCGGTTTCTTTTTATTTAAGAAAATCTTCTTTCCATCGCATATTATGAAAGGCGTTTTGCATTTCTTATGGGAAAAAGAATCTTTCAATAAGATTAAGAAAAACCATCTTTTGAGAATGTTTGTGTCGGAATTTTTTCTTCCTGCCTCCTTTCATCGTTTATCGTCGCTCTACGGAGGTTTTTACGACGGGATATTCATCAAGAGTGGATTTAAGGACTGGGAGAAAGAGGGAGGTGTTGTCAATAGATGTGTCAGCCGGGGGGAAAACCTGGCCGAAGCGTATGTTTTTCTTAAGCTCTCTTTAATTTTGAGAAGAGAAAGATTAGCAAATAGCTATTTTATTTTTAATTCCCGCCCAGGAAACGTCCAGATGTGCTCTGTCGTTCGTCCAATCTCCCCTCAACACCCCCACCTTAACTCAGCCACCCTTACCCCCACATTTCTCTGAGGAAATCATCGATCGAATATAGAAAGATCTAAAGCAGCGTGGAAGAAGCGTCTGCCGAAGACACGTCCAGGATAACGGCAAAGTGTTCCGTAAAAGAATACGGAATAAAAATATATGGCAAATTTATTTAAATCAAAAACCTTTATCAGTTTTAGAAAGAGCGAGTTTAAGCGAATTGCTTAAAAGCAAGACCAAGCATAATTGCAAATTTAGCATTTTTTCCTCTCTGCTTGAGATATCATATTGGTGGGAAAGTAATGTCGGTTTACCATATGTAGTTTAAATTCCGTGAAAGAAATTTGAATATGAAAAGTTATAAGCTTGCTTTGGCGCTGACATCTATGCATATATATTAACAATTATGTTTGAGCAATGTTTGCTCAATTCGATCCAATTACTTTTGTGCTATTGTTGATCGAAGCTGCTATGACCATTCGAATATGTTTCTGAGGTCAACCTCTACAATGTGCAGCTGAGAGTGCAAGATGTAAGCAAAGCATAGAGCAAGAACTCAGTTTCTGAGCATGAGGCCCAAAGTTGGTTCAAAAATTAAATCCGGAAATATAAATCTTAAAGATAAACCTCGCTCCAGACGCCCATCGAAAGTTTATAAAGGCGCATTTCCACTGAGGCAACACTGAACGACATGACGCATGCTACATGTTTTCTAGTGTTGTCTGTTTCTAGATGTGTGAGTATGTGTCATAGGTTTTGTTACTTGTGGCTTCATGTTCCTTCAATTGAAAGACTGTGCGTAGCATTCGGCATTGACGCATACTATATGTTGCCTAAAAGTTGCCTTAGTGGAAATGCGCCTTAAGGATCTTTTAAATCATCAGTAGAATTAAACTCCCGGATGATAACGTCACGAGAACTTGCATCCAGACTTGGAAATGACCATACAACCGTTTCTGAACATTTAAAGCAAATTGGCAAAGTACTTATTTGTTCATATGCCCATTTGTTCTTTACTCATTTTGTGGAATAAAACCGACCCTTTCAACATCGAACTTGTGACCTAGGAGGAGAAGTAGATTCTGTATGACAATTTCCCTACGTTCAGGGCAAATGGTAGACAGTGATGCTTCTCCAAACAAAAAGGCCAAGAATTATAAGCTAACAGTTTAATAGTCAATAGCTGAATTGATCCATCACGAAATTTCTTAAATTCGTCCAAACCATTTCAGCTCAGGAGTACAGCTAGCAACTTGATGCTTTTCACAAAAAAATATGCCAAAATAAAAAAAAACCCCACAAAACCTTTAATTGTAAATAGGAAAGTGCCTGTTCTCCTTCATGACAACGCTCGTCCTAACATCAAAATTAACCAAAAACAAATATTGGAGGAGTTAGGATATGAAACTTTGCCACACTCGCCACAACGGACTATAATTTTTTTCTGGCCTTAAACAATTTTATTCAAAATCGGAATATTGTTGAAAATGCCTTCACGAGTTCATCTCTTCACGGAAGCAAAACTTTCTTAAATCAGAAATTGAAAAGCTTCCTGGACGATGGTAAAAGGTTATTTGATCATAGTTTGATGAATTAAAAAGTTTTTCATTATTGTTGCTCTAAAACTCAACCCTGTTAAACAGATATTACTTTCCCACCAACTTGATGGAAAGAAAAAAAAAATTGGTGAAGAAATTATTTAAGCAATCATATTTCCGCACTTCATATTGATCTCGATTGAGATTTAGACTCCAAAATTTACAAGTGTACAAATTCACAACACTGAACGACTCAAAATTTTACCATTATTGTTAGCGATTAAAGCGTAAAACACGTCGTATTTGCTGGCTGATTGTCACGATCTTATTGATTAGAGCTAAAGAGATTTTTATTTTTAGAATAACTGATTTGCTGTTATTTTTGATGCTTCCAAAATTGAAATGTTAAATCTTAAAAGAAGATAAAGTTTTTTTATATTTTATACATAAATCCATAAAAAATATTTAGCTCGAAGGATCAAAAATGTTCTTGAGACAAAACAAGAAACTTCACGTTCTGGCTGCTTTTAATGAGCTATAAAGCATTTTGGCATTTCATAAAATGCGACAATGGAAAAATTTGAGTCGGACTGTTAATGAAAATGACCACAACGAACATTGTAATTAAATAATCAATGGAGTTTGACTTCAATGTGATTTTAAAATTTGTTTATCAATTATTTTAATTAATCTTATTTTGTTTCTTATTTCGTTACTTCTCGTTTATTTTTTGTTCTTCGTGTTCGGCCTTATATGGGATGGAAAGCGTCCTCGTTTCCTTTTACGGCCACGAGATGATGTGAGATAAGTTTTAGCCAATTTTCAGAAAATGTTATCAACAATAAATTCTTTATAAACATACTTCTTTATTGATCAAAATACATGATCCAAACATGACCTAATTAACAATAAAAATAAAGTTTATTTATTCTTGCATCGGCTAGAATTGCATTTGGTATTTTTTTGACCGACGACATTTGTACTTTTTTATCGATATAATACCATTTACAATTATACAGCTTTAAGAAAATATTTTCCAGATATTATCATTGAGGCTGACCGAAAATTTATTGATCCCGAGGCACCCCAGATGCATCGATGAAATTCTTGTCAGTAGTTGTGAACTCTTACCGCTCAATTAGGTTTTCCTTGGTGCTTAAATGATAAATACCAGAACACGACTGTAGGAACGTTTCTGGCGTTTTTGATAAATTTTGGATGTCCTCGTGTTGTTGTGTTGGAAATCAGGCCACCAGCATACTTTGAACTACATAGCTGGATCAAATTATGATTGACTTTAATAGGGTCTCGGCTTTTCATGTATAGGCTTCATTCCTGGCCGCTTTTCGGCCAATTTTTATTTTTAAGAAAATGCTTTTTGTGAACCTTCTTTCTTTCCTTCTTAAGTAATTTTATTTTATTTAAAAAAAATCGCGGCCTTTGTCTCCATCCTATCTTTGGAATACTTACCTTTTCAAATAGTCTCCTTCCTCAACAATTTTGTAAATTTAGTCAGATAGTCTTGATCCCTTATAAAGAATCAGCAATCTTCACCTATTACCGAGAATTTACGTAACCAGAAAGGACTGCAAATACGACCAATCTCTATTTCGATGTCTTATCCTGCAGACAAAGTGGTAGCGTCCTTCTTCGTTATTAAATCGAATATAATAAGCTTGGAAATGTAGCAATTGCACAAATACAAATTCATCCAAAGGGAACGTTTTTACAAACTGCAAACAAATTAATCAACCTCTTGTTGTGTACTTTTTAAACACAGCCTGACTGTGCAGGGACACACAATAAGATTTTTTTTTGTTAGGAAATTCTTGCTTTTGTAAATGATTTGAGAACCTAAACTATCGTCAATTATTTTATTTAAAAAATAGCTAAAATCTTTAATTATTTATTCGTGTATGAAAGAGTTCTTCACATGTCAAATGAATTGTATATTCCTTCTTAATTTGTAGGAATTCAAATTTTTACTTTGCTATAATATATTTTGTTCCAAACTAAGCAGTTAACTTGTCATTACAAATCACTTTACAGTTTTCTTGATAAAGCATATTGCTGCACGTGGGACTAAGATTTAAGTTAAAGTTCTCATGTTGTATTAATTTTATTTGCATGGACATAGAAATATATGATAAATTATACGCCCACACTCTAGCATAACCCATGAAAGAAAAGTAGTGGAAGGCGATCCAGCGAAGCAGACGGAATGCATTTCTCGTCCGCCCTTTGCCTCCCACCACCGGCGGCGGCGGCGGAGGCAGCAGCAGCAGCGGCAACCATTCTGGGGAATAATGCGCTCCGGCCGCCACTTCCTTGAAGAGCAGGATGATGAAAGATGAATGACGTTCCGCACGGAGGTTCAGATCGCGTGAATTTTTCACGAGCGATTGGCATTCGTTAAATGAACGGGCATCACGTGTTCACCAGCCAACCCGGAAGGGGAAGCCCGAAATAAAAAAGAATTACAGAAAAGAACGATTGGAAACAGACGCTCGTCAATTATTGAAACTCATGTCATGGGAACTGTACCTTCCGTCTGAGTGAAAGAAAAGCAACTCTTCACGTGACATATTCCGCCCCCGCAAATCGTTCGTCCCGATAACCCATGATCGGCTTAAAATGGATTTCACTGTCTCCTTAGCATTATTTCAGGCCCTCCTTTGGGCTGTAGTAATTAAATTTAATAAATATAATTGGGACTATAATAAAAGGTTCAATGATGGTTCAAAATTATGTGAATGATATTTTGAACAAATATATATATGTTGATCATTAATAAATATATCCAATATGAGTTAAGACTAGTGAAAAGGCCTAATTTTGGGCTGAATTAAGCGTTCATGGAATATTATGCTATTTGATCCGGTTTTTTGTTAAGATATATTACATACTGGATTTAATAAAATTTTAATAAGAATGGAGTCCTAAATAATTAATTTAATTTACACGATTATTTCCTAAGTAACCTACATATTACACCACTTTAACTATAATGAAAACTTTCTAATTACTAATAAATACCATTCTAATTATTTAAAATTTTCCAGTTGCTAATTTAACTAATGTTATACCCAACATAGCTAAAAAACAGCCTATCAAACGTATTTGTTTCTCTTCTATTTCTAAGCCTTCTATTCTAAAATCCAACTCGTTCCTAAAACTATCTAAGGCACTGATTGTACTACTAATTTTATTTTTTTTTATAATTTACTGATAAATGGTTCATTGATTTTAATCGAAAAAGTTAAAATGAATTGCACACTTGAATTGTACTATGAGCATTTTTTATAAATAAAATAAATTACAATTGGCTAAACCGGGTAATAAACAGAAAGATTACAGAGGGTAGAAAAGAAATAATAACCAACAAAGAAGTATTTTACAAGAATAAAAGGCAATAACTACTAATACGATTTAAGAAAGGACAAGCTTAGCAAAATGTAACCAATCATTGACAGTCACTATTAAATAAATTTCCAATAAATTTTTTATTGTAAATTTCCATGGGTTCAAGGAAATACAAGTTTTCGGTCTTCAGTAGCAAGGAGATATTCAACTAATTTAATATCAAAATCACGGTCGTCTCGTAGATACAAATTCGAAATCCAATCGTGGTATCCAAATATCTTTCTAACATTTTCCCTATAATGCTATTAATTTAAGGAATGAACTACTATCAACAATACAAGAAATTAACTCATATTCAAAACATCTATACCACTACCGACCGAACTACCCTATTTCCTATGATCAAGGAACATATCAACGGGCAAATGGATCATGACTAAACCTACACTGAAGAATAATAATACAATCCCGAAGTTTAACATTCCATGCTATAACTGACTTATTTTCAACTATTTTCTATATTTTTTTTATTTCTCTAATTTACTTTCCTATTTATACTTCATTCCATCTGGAATGCAAATGAATGAATGAAGGAATTTCTAGAATGTGTGCAATTGACTTGAAGGTCAGGTTAGGTTCACGGAAAAGCCTGAAAAGTTGATACAGCCGAGGTAAGACCTAAATATTCATAGGTAAGACATTTGAAATTGAATCGTGCAAACGGCGGACGGTCAGATAAGTGTACAGACCAAGCGTGCGTTCTACTTACGAGTATAAGTAGCTTCTGCTAAAGCTCCTAATAAATAAATTTGCAACCATCCTCCGTTTAACAAAAGAAATTTTGAAGGCTGTTGCTCTCAATTGTAGCAACCATTCATCCTAAAGTGCAGATGATAATAAGGCCTCCTAATTATATACAGAGTGGAAATATTTTTAGAGAGAAATGTGTCGTCACAGAGGTAAAAACAGGTGCTTGAGAATCAATTCATTCCTGTCATGGTGTACGTCCCCAGCAAGCAACTGCCATTTTCGAACTGTTGCATGAACATTTCGGACAGCATGTCATTGCACTGAATTATCCAAAGTGTTATGGATGTGGCGTCGACTGGCCCCTGTATTCAACCCGAGCTCAAACACTGGTCCACAAATCCCAACCTTTAAACAAAATGCTTTGATGCCACGAATACATACACAATATTAAACACATATATAAAAAAGGAGTATATTTCTGTATCCCATTTTAAGATTCGAACTCTCCTTTTCAATTTTGATTGCATTATTTCCATTAGTAAATTTTACTTTCTATGTACTATTTGATTTTTTCACACCTAATATTATATACAATAAGTAAATTAAATTATTTGTTCTTTCGCAATTACACTTAGATAACTGAGATTTTCAAATGTTTAATCTTGGTAGGTAGTTTTTTGGGCCACCCTATATCTTAAAATTTGAAATCCACATTTTTGAAACGTAACAGCGAGAGAAAAGAATTTAGTATAACAATAGATACTCACTGATGTATCCCCAATTTAGTTATCCAATTAAAAAAATACTTAAGGCCAAGTTAGATTTTAATTTGAAATGATATATTTAAATTATTTAAATGTTTACTTTGTTTTTAGCTCTATTCAAAACCACACGTTTGGTAACTGCCAGCAGCTTGTTAAAGAATTGTTGATACCCATGGCAACAATGAACAACGATAGTACCTCAGCTTTTATAAGCATAGCCATTATCTTTTATATCTCCCATTTACTATTCATGTAGATACAGTATAATGTATTAACCCGAATCAACCTTGTAATCCAATGATCTGCAACGGTTTTATTTAATTGAGATTATAATATGTTACTAAATTTTCTTTGATTTCTCTATAATTACCCACTTTCTCGTCATCAGGAGCAATTATGGTTACTGTGGTTTTGGGCGAAATGCTTTCAAAGCATGAACCTTTCTCTTGATGTGACCTTAATGAACTGTCCGTCACGCGCTCGGCCAAAATTCGTGGATCCTTGATTCGTGAATAATTTCATCTTGTGAAATTTATAATTTCACGCAAGTTTTCGCTGGAGGTCATTAATAAGTTGCTTAGAAACGAATAAAAATTGCTTCCTTAGATTTACGAAAAATTTAAGTAAACTTGCATGGTAGATAAAGTGGGAGTATTTTAAAAAAATTAAACCTTGTATGTTTTTAAGGAACATGTTTAATGAGAGAATAATATGAAAGCAATAATTTCAAATCAATAATGACTTGAAAGCAAAAAATTTTCCTTTGTTCTTCCGACACATGTGTAAAGAGTGTTAATTGCTTTTTAAATATCTTAATAGCAGAAATGGATATGTATTTACATTTTATTTGACATACATGTATAAACTTTTATCAGAAACTCCCAGCTAAAAATTGGCAGTCGCCACAGAAACGAGAAATATGGTCTTTGTTGAAATTGAATAAGAACAGACATTATTTTAATGTGGAAAACACATTAGAATGGGTAAATTGCACTCCATTAGAGAGCACTTTTCTATGGGTTCCAGATAGCAACCTTGTTTTTAGTATTTAAAGAGAAAGAGGATTTCACAAAAGGACTTTTCATGTCATCAGATGTCTGACAAAAGCGTCTTCCTTCATAAGTTTCTGCTGAATGTCTTGACGACCTTTCAGAAAGCAGCTCTATTGTGTAGAAAGAGTGTTCAAAATGAGACGCCTGGGAGAAAAATTTTAACTACTGAAGCGAATATGTTGCTATTGAAGATGTACTGTATGCCTTATTTTAAGAAAATTAAGTAAGGATTATTTATACATATTTTTTGGTAAAGATGCTTTTGAGTTTGAAAAGTTTTCATTTGTTCTTTGAAATATGAAGATAATCTACATGCTAGTTGATATCTGAACTACTTGATTAAATTAATTCAATAAGCATATTGGATATGGACACGACCCAACTAAATGAAATATTTTTTGGATTATGAGCAAGACTTTCACTCCGCTTATGGGAAAGAGGAAAAAAAATTCAAATCCAGATGAATGTTTCAAAGCATTATTTGACTTATTATATAACACAGATATAAATAATAAGAACACAAATATTAAATATAATTGCAGTATTAAGAGAACTTAATTTTAAATTAAACTGTTCAGCAATATTCAATAAGAAAGAACTAATAAAAAAAAAGTTCAGAGGCCAAAAAAAATGTAAAATTATAAAATGCTTTTTATAATGCTTTACTATATTTTTAAATTAGTACTTTATAATATATTCAGAAATCTAAAGCTTACATTCAAAGGAAATTTAAGTTATAAAATAAATAAACAATAAAATAAATTAATCAAACGTCATATAACCTAATAAAAAAGTCAGAAGTAGAAGGAAAAATAAAAAAAAACTGAAAGTGGATTAGAGAGAGAGAGCAACGAGCGTCCTCTCGTGGAGGAGTGTGCAGATAGGTAGGGTCTTACCTGTCTTTGACAAAGGTCTCTATCGCTGCGGCGTTGAATGTCGAAACGATCTGCTGTTGCTCGGGTTCGGTCATCATCGTCGTATGAGGCGGAAGAAGTTGTTGAAGAAGAGCCTGAGCCGTTGACCGGGCCTCATCACCCGCCGCCTGCCGACGAATGGTGCGACAGTCGCCCGACAGCCAACGCCCGGTCCCGGTATGTGTACGTTTTCTCGGTTGGCGGGCCGATGGAAGGTGGGATGGTCGGTCGGTCGTTCGGTTGGGTTGTGCCGGCGCCGCTTGCCAGTCGACACTGCTTGTTTTCAGTCTTCTTCGTCGGTAGGGTGGCGGTCGGACCCCCTTTCAGTTGGCTGCGTTTCGCCCACCCAGTCCACCGTTCTGTTATCAGTGTATTAGCCCGTGAGCCTGGGTAAAAGCATTAGGGTCATGGCAGGTTGCAAAATTCCCACGCTGGTGACGTCATGTGTTGTCAATATCGCTCATCCTCCTTCTATAGCCGCGACAGCGACGGCTCCAGGGAAAACATCCCTCCATCCTACCGACACGGCTCAATAGGCCTAACTCCCCCGTTTACCCACCGCGAGAATCGACGTGAAATTTTTCGAAATTCAATCGCACACACCGAAAGAAGCACACGGGCATTGAGGCCAATACGGGGGACCCGATGCTCGCCTCTCATTTCCATTCCGATCCACATTTTCTCTAAAACTGCAGCGAAGAAGAAGGGGGAGAAAGTAAAGAAAAGGGATACGATTCATTTTTATGGAATCTCTCGAATGCAATTTTTTCCCTCTTTTTATCCGTCTTGCCGACTGAGTTCCTCTACAAAGCACTTTTAAATACATAAATAAACAAACAAATTAACAGCACTTGAACAAAAACAATGGAAAGAATAGAAATTGAAAATGAAATTTTAAAAGAAGAAAGTTGTTTATGGCTTAATCTACTAATATAAAATCAAATTCCGTCGCTTGAAACTTAATTTTTTTTTTCTTTTCTTTTTTTTTTTTTTGTTTTTCTTATATCTTTTTATAATAAATTCCACGTCGCATGAAGAGGAATTCTTCATGAAATTATGCTGTAAAGATTTCTGAACATCTTTTTTAAAACCATGTTAACAGCTATAAATTTGAAATATAAATAAAAATAAAGTAGAAATTCTTGCATTGCAGTTAAATTAATTTATCCAATAATATGATAATGAAAACTGTTGCTCTGATAGGGTGGCTTCACGGCTGGTCTCATAGGTAAGCCTGGAAACCTTCACTATAAGAGATGCTAGTCACTGTAATTAAAAGCTTTCCCTATTATAGTCTACCTCTCTTAAACTGACCCGTTTCATTATTACAAAAAGAGAAAAGAAAACATAGTGGGAGGAAATTTCTCTTAAAAAGACCGTTAAAAAGGTAATGCAATAACTAGCGCTTCTCTTGAAAACAAGAAACGGAAAACTTGCTGTTAACGAAAATGAAGAGCGCCGAGATGCGCCCCTGTGTCGGACTTCCCCTTTTCTTACTTTCAAATGAATCTCTCTCTCTCATTAATTGCTGAATCGGTTTCCTCCTTCTCCTCCTCCTCTTTTCTCTTCAAACTGTCGTAATTATCCAACGGCAACTCCGCTAAAGCTACTCTACATACCACAATTAACCCTTCTAAACCACCTGGTGAAGAAACAAATTCAGACACGCAATTACCGCCGACACATGATGGCCGAGGAAAATGAATTTTCAGTCGTCGTTTTTCTCCCTTCCACCTGAAGTTAGTTTCACACGGAAGAAAGGAAACTATATTTTTATTAAGCCAAAATGAAAATACTTTTTTTTTTCATTTCGTAATGTACAGGTGTTTATTTTTTCGTTAGCGCTAATTTAATATTAACTCATTGCAATATAAAGTTTTAAGAATTTCTTGGTTGGCGGTGGTTATCATTATTAAAAAAAAGTGCTCGCTTTAATGCGATGTTTATAAATTACTAATCTATTTAAATTTGAAAGCATTTAAAAATTTTATAGACAATATGTACAGAAGAAGGCGCTTTGTTTTATTTTTTTTCCAAAATTTCTCATGCAATTTTACATTAAAAGTTATTGCAAGAGATAACTTGCCAATTTAGTTAATTTAATTTTAAACCGTTATTTTAAGTATTACTTTAAGAAAAAAAAATTATAAAATAAAGAATACGCCATTGGGTCTTAATATTACAAAGAAAATTCGATATAATCAAAGAATATTGCGCCAGAAATACGCGGCAGCTGTTTCTCTGGGGAGAGAACGAGTAAAGATTTTAATAATAGATTCAGTAATCGTTCTTTTCTTGATTAATATTTCATGTAAGGATTTATGTATATTATATTGAAATGTGTCTTGCTTCAATCTCTGCTTTTCCCATTCGCCATTTCAACCTCTTCTTTCTCCCCTCCCTCTCGGTCATAGTTTCCCTTCCAATCTCCTCTGTACTGAATCATCACCGTGGATCACTTATGGGGAAAGTGCTTCCTCAAAATGGTACTGAAAATCAGCTTGGGAACTTGAACAAACGGGACCACGGGTCGATCAGGGGGCCCTCGAGGGAGAGAAAAGAAAAGCAGAAGGAAGTGAGACGAGAAAAGAAAAGGTTTGTCTCTTAGAAAAGTGCACTTCTTTTTTGTCTAATCCCCTTGCAGTTCCCGTGAAATCCTAGGAATGGGTCGTGCTTTTCTTGCTCCGTTCCCATCGGGAGGAGGAGGAGGAGAAGGAAGAACGCCGCCGTCGTCGCCGACACTGATCCTTATGAGCCCACGAAGCGCTTCTGCTGGAGAGTCATTGCACCCACTTCACTCTCTTGATTCTCCTTCCAAAATGCCGCCCCTTTAGGATCTATGATGGGCGAGGTGGGTGGAAGGGAGGTTGAGACTGGGCAGCATTTGTGTTTGCTCAAAACGACCAGAAAGAGAAAGGCAAGGGGATAGATGCGTGTGTTGAGATGTTGAGCGAAAGGATATGAGACGCGTCGCTTCCTTGATTTTTAATGTAAAATGGGTAGAGAATCCAATCCTAGAATTGAGTACATTGTAACATAAAATGCATTGACTTAAAGATGCAAAAGGCAGTTAAATTTCTTTAAAATATAATTACTTTTATTTTTTATTGGCGTTTATAATTTGTACTTAACAATCTCGATTATTAAATTAATTATTAATTATTGAAAATTAATTTAGATTAAGCAGTTATTAGTAACCTTTACTATTTTTGAAAAATTAATATTTTTAAATGCATTTTCATAATTTTGATGGATTTATTTAGAGCTTTGGAAATGATTTTTGGAAATTTTGAAATAAATTATAATTAAAACCAGGATTCGAAAATCAGTGCTTTTGAAAGCTTTAATCAACCAAATCGATCTAAATAGAAGGATGAGATTTTTTGTTTCTCATGAATTGATTGATATAAACAAAATTTGTACACTCACAAGAGAATAAAATGTGTTTTATTTAAAAAGTTAAATTTAAAATTATTCTATAAAAATATACGGTGAAAAATTAATTCTCCGAGAAAACATGATGCGCATTCCACCTAAAATTTTGGCTACAGAATGTTCAAATAGAAATCCTTATGCAGAGTATTCGGTAAGTTTCCGTATAAAATGCAACATCGACATATTTTTCCATAGAAAAATTCCTCATGTACAAAATCCGTTAATTCAATAAAACTAATTTTATAACAAATGATATATACAATAATATAAAACGCTGTCTTATAGATTTTATATTAACATTTGTACATAATTTAGTAAAATGAAGCACGCAGACAGGGGGGGGGGGCCAAAAAAGAAAGGAAAAGAAAATCTAATTAATCGAAAAGAGTCAAGACTGTTAAATTAATAATGACTCTCTCTGATATGTTAATAAGCTTATAATAACTCTCTTAAAGTTGCTTTTCCTTATTTTTTATTTTTTTATATTTTTATTTTATTTTATTTATTTATTTATTTATTTATTTATGTTTTGATATTTCTCCCTATTATGTAATCACTTACTTAATTTGGCATATTAATCTGAAAAGGAAATTGAAATAGAATTCTTAATAAAAGAAAGCTTAAATGGTTCTCATTCTATAAGTTTGTTTTTTTTACAAGCTTATTAATTACATACAAACAATTCTCATTTCTTAGTTAATATTGAGATTGTTATTTTGCCAGAATGTGTATCTTTATCGAGGAAATAAATTTTATCGTGTATTAATCGTAAGATAGTTTACATGCAACCAATTGGATTTACTATTAACGTCAATACGTGCAGGATATTATAAATTTCCATCTGAACTTATTTGTTAAATCGAAAACGCCAGTCGAATTCAAGCCAATTTTCTTTCATGAACTGTCAAGCTTTCGATTTCCTCATAATTGAAGGCTGCATTGCTCTGTCAGTTATTTATTAAAACTGTCAGAAGAGTGACGTAATAATTTGAGAAAATAAAGACTTCAGCGCTTGTTTTAAGTAACATCCACAGCTGTAATTTTGATATTGAGCTACACTTATTTCCCTTGTAATTAAATCTCATGCCCAGTCAATCAGTAGTATATGTCACAATGCCGAAAAATATTTCTAACTTTCGATATGTATGTTTGTAATATGAAACTAAAATAAGAAAAATTATTCACTTCATTATATTTTCCGGCTTCTCCCTTCTATCAAGAGACCATATGAACTAAACTGAAGGATAGCTATATTGTTTTTTTTTTTTAGAATTCTTTATTTTTCCATAGAAATCGGAAAATAAGATCAAAGCAAGGTCTTAAGTTTTTGCTTTTTTTTTTTTTTTTAAAGTTCCTCGCTTGTTTTATTTAAATAAAAAAAAAGGCTGAGGAATTCGACGAAGAAATGCGAAGAACGTTTCTCGTGAGTCAGAGAATAAAACGTTTCTTGGTTATTTGAGGATCCCGTAAACAATAAAAATCTTTCATGAGCTCTTTAAGGTTAAGCGCGGTCTAATGCGAAACCAGGTTTTCCATTTGCATCCGAAATGCGAGCCGTTACTAGGCGACCGACACTTTTCCGTGTTGGGTGTGATTTTTTGCAAGGCATAAAACTCGTTGCTCACAAATGAAAGATCCCTTAGACAGCAGGAAAAAAGAAAGGAGACGAAGGAATGAATAATAGGGACTAAGTAAAGAGAGTCGGAGGCAGACGCACGAGAGATGCCACAACAAGTGTAATTAAACGATACAATGACGCTACTGAGATAAATAAGCGTCTCAGTCAGATAGACGTATTTTTTGAAGCGTAAATACCATAAGGAATGTAAATATTTTCCTTTAAAATTAATTCATTCATTTAGGTGAGGCTGATGTCTGAATTGTGTCACAGTGGGGACAAATATTTTAAAATTTTTCTATTGAATTGCATTACTTCTTTGCAATATCAAGAACTGCCTAGCTGATAATCTTTGCTTATAGATTCAGAATGTTATTTACGTTTTCTACACATTAAAATTTGCAAGTTCTTGGTTGACAGTTTTATAGTTATAAACAGCCTATTGAGATATTAAACATTTAGTAAATGTTTCAAAGGTGTTGCAGACAAATGGATTTGTTCAATGGATATGTTCATAAACAATGGCAGGTGATATCCATAGCTATTCAACAATTCATTAACTCTATTGTTAAAATAGAGTTCGAACCTGCGACTTCTATGATTGAATTGTCTCAACTTGTATTCAAAGCAAATTTCTAAACGTTTTCTGTGTGAATAAAACTATCTAAACGTTTAAGTCTTATGAGGTAGCCGAGAGCGCTAATGCGTTGGTCTTGTCGTTCTTTTGCGGAGGCGTTACATAATTCACACGTGAGTTAAGTTCATCTTCAAAGATCTAAAGAAAATTCATCTGAGAAAGCAGTATTATTTTCTCAAAATTATGCTAGGATTCCTGAAAATTGTTATGCGAATCGCGGGTTCGAATTCCACTGAGGGCATGGATGTTTGTGTTTGTCCCTTCACTAACAAGCTTGGAAGAAAGCAAAACTTCAGTAGGCATTTTCTTTGCTAAGATTAATTTCAAATAGATGCATTAGTTATTTAACATTTTCAACACTGAAGAGGAATAGACCAACTAGAATTAAGGTAAAAGAGGAATAGAAAAGAACTAGAATTTTGAACGTTAATCTGAAACTGAAGGGAAAGAAGGAGGGGGGGGGGCGAGAGCCGAGCCCATGCAGTCAACCTACGACAGTACAGTACTGCTTGAGTACGATACATATACATTTTGTACACAGAAAAACATTAGAATACATAGTGTAGCAGATTTCGAATATGTACTTTAATTTAATCACAAAAGATGTCCAGAATAATAAAATAGATTATTTTATACAATACGTATACAGATCAGTACAGTGCAATATTACAGTAGATTAACTTATGAAAAAATCTGTAGGCCTAACTGCAATTTCATTTCTTTGCAAAACTTGTTTTTCCAAAAAAACTCCTTCTTCCCTGACAGAATAAAGTTAGAGCATCCGGACAGCAGCAACAAGGCGTACAAAAAAGTTTTGAACAATCAGAGCAAGGCTTTCGACCAATGATCGTTGTAATGAGTAGATAGTTTACCTAGGGAATGTTATACCAGAACGTTAATCTGAAATGTATGTTAAATTGAGATACGTTAACTGAATCTTTTTAACATTAAAAGAATAGCAATTTTACTGGGGATTTTAAATTTGAACGTGAAATATACGTTAAAGTAAGGTACATTTTTAATTAAGCATATTGCAGTCTTGATTTATCTCGGAAATCTGGATATGGATAAGAATTCCTGAAGTGGGCCCCTCAAAAACAAACATGTCGTAAAATTTAAAACGTTTATTATAATTTGGTAGTACCTAATGGAGTATTAAAATTTCCAAAATATTTTTGAAAAATTTGCATTTGTTAAAAAGTTATAAGCAAATCCATGTTTTTGGTACTTTTTGTTTAAAAAGTCATATCTCAAGCTAATTTTATCAAATCTCTTTGA
>JAHWFO010060970.1:8355151-8509968 GCA_023313115.1 Rhysida immarginata
TACGATTTTCCCCATTAAAAGGAGACTGAACTCATTTAAATTTAAATAAAACTTTAATATTTACGATAAAGTCATCAATATTTGGAAATCCATACTAAAAGACGTTAGAGAATCGGTTATCAGCTACACATTTATAATTGCATGGATCACAATATCCGTGTTATAAGTTTATCTACCTCTGACTACCTTTTCACTCTTCAAATGGCAGAATAGGTGAGCCTCACAGAAGTAGTAATTTTGTGATCTCCATTGAATCATATGAAATATGGTCTGTCTTCCTTTGTTTTTCTCTGTCATCTGGACTGCTATATTTTTTCTCCCACACTTTCCGAATGACTTAATTGTAAAACTGTCAATTATTCTGTTAATTATTATATTGTTTATTTGTTCTTTTTTTGGTTTAATTGTATCCTTTTCTCACTGTATAGTCCCGGGGATGCTACACAAATAAATGAAAAAATAGATGCATTGTATTTTAAAATAAATTTTATTAAATATTGAAAGAATCTAAATCTTCATGAAGCTAAATTGTCTAGAAATCTTATGTGGATAATGCAGATGATAAACTTGAGAATAAAATAAAACTCTTTTTCCACAACGTTGTGGAAAAAGAGTTTTATTTTATTCTCAAGTTTATCATCTTCATGAAGCTGATTGTAAAATTTTCAATTATTTACTATATTTAGTTTGTATTCTATATGGCTGATTTAATAGAACGTAATTCAGAAATTTTATTACAAAATGTTGTGAGCTTGTAGCAGTAAAATCGATATTATCAATATTTAGTAAGGAGAAGAGGTATTTTTCACAAAAGTTCTAAATCTTTAGAAATAGTTTTCCAATTAATGGTTTCAATTTTAGATTTAATAGAATAGAAGTTATAAGTGCTTTGGAAATGTTATAGCAAACTTCAGCTAAAGTTAAGTAGGCTTAAAATTTTTTTATTGAGTACATTTGCTGCAATTTCAGTTTAATTGGAGCAGACAAAATATAAAGGGACTCTAAATCTCCGCCTTGTTCACCTCACAAAATTGATTTGCCGCAGCTAAGCAATATTCCTTGATGCCTTCCCTGCTTAATAGGAATGATATTACAAGCAATAGAAATAAACCGCTCGACAGAAGAAATCTTTTCATTTGGTTTTCGGTTGTTGCTTAGAAGCAAAGAATCTAAAGCGTCAAATGAGACGTTTAATTAAAGCTTTGGTAGAAGTGAATGAGAAACGAAGAGGTTGTCTTCTGCTCTAAAGCTTTGCTCATTTCTAAAGATTATTCAGGACTGAATATGAAGCATATTTAGGATTGGGAACTGAAAGCTAATCTTTATTTCAGCGATGTTTACTACTATAGAGGGGTAATGTTTATACAGCTACATTTTTCAAATAAAAAGCAAAATTTCGGTGTATGGAACTACGTCAAAATACTTTTCGCAATCATTGGTTTAAAACCAATATATTTTTTTCCACAGATATTGACATGTTATTTTTAAGCGGATTGCTTTGACATACGCTCCATCTATTGACTAATGTAATAAATCATTTTAGAAAAGGCTAAGATTTGTGTGTGTCATACAGAGATTGCTATTGAAATTCAGCGTTTAATATACTTTCTTGAAATGTATTAAACTTTCGTTATTTCTAATTTATTCTCAATGGTTGGTGAAAGTTTCTAAGTGAAAGTTTTTAAAGTTTTCTTTTTTTTTTCTCTCGATGTTTTACTCTATAGGTACTCGTTGGTCAAAGCCATTTGTGCAACAGATGCCAGACCAGCCTACTAGATGAGTCGGAGTGGACGTGCCGAGGTGTATTGGGGCCATTCACCGTCTAAGGGATTTCCTTGGGAGTCGATAGCGCAGCCAGCCGGTGCCCTATCTCCTTCCTCCCTTCTCCTTTCCGCTGGAGTTCTGTTCCATTTCGAGGTAAAAGGCAATAAAAGAATACCAATAACCTAACTGTTAAATGTTTCTTTCATATCTCTTTTTTAATATATCTGGATATTTAAAAATATTTTGGACTATAATACATGCAAAAAAAAACTTTTAAGCATTTGATATTTTCATTATGAAGATTTTTATAATTAAGTAAAAATTAATTTTAAAAAATAAAAATATTAGCTTTTTTGTTTTAACTTTCCTGATTTTAAAAAACAAACTGATTTCCGATTTTATGTCATCATTATAACATCATTATTATATTCTGAGAATGCATGCAAAAAGTTGCTTTGAATTTTAAAATTTGCATATTAACAACATTTATTTATCCTGTAAATAAAAAGAAATTTCAATAGAGCTAATATTTTTTAATAAATTTTCAGTTATTGAAGCAAGATTAGGGAAACTCAACCCCAACACAGTTTTTTCTTTTTCATTTCCCCTCGAGGGTACTTTTCTGAGAGAAATATAGAAGATGAGCATTTTCGTGGTTTGAAAATCGCTTTCTCTTAACCCCTGGAGGACCTTTCTTTACGCTTCACGGTTTTCTTTCCTCTTTTTATTACCCGCAAGAAGGATATCAGTTGCTATTTGTTTCGTTTGCCTCTGTGATGACAGCAGTGCACTCTACTAAGTTTCAAAATATTTTTTCAAAAACATCTAATAAACCTTAAGAATGATCTAACATTCAAATAGCCCTTCAACGTTTTTGATTCTTGTTCTTTCACAATATTTGCTGGAAAATACTTTCGCAACGCTAATTTCCTATCGAAGATAACTTGAAAGAGTTCTGCAGAATTTTTTAAGGAATCTTTCCTTCCTTCCTCCCTCAGATTAGTTCAATTATTAGAAAAAAATAGCTTTGGAGATGCTGTATCGATCGTGATTTTGAGTGCCCGAAATTCGCATGATGGTGGGATATCTAAGGTTGCAAGGCTTAAAAAATATGGCCTATTTAGTCTTTCGAGGCTGTCAAAATGATTAATTTTAATGGCCATTTTAGCCATGTTCCCTAATAGACATGGTATGAGTGTATATTATAACTTACTTTTTGATGCTTTAACCGAATCTGAAGTCAAAATAAAAAAAAATGGTATCGGGACGACCGAGTCCGCGAATACAGTAACAATAGTTTTAATTAATATCTCAACAATTTTGTTACTGAAATTACTAACAAAGAAGAAATGTTATCGCTTAATTCAAATGTTTATAAATTCATAAATAATAGAAAATACGTGATTTCTTAATTTCGAAAGGTTCAGCAAATACAGGGTGAGTCAAAAGTTACTGGACATAGCTATGTTTCGGAAATGATATGTAAAATGAACGATGGGACCATGCTAGCACGGAATAAGATAGATGCTCTATCTTTTTTGGTTAGTTTTGAAGTTTGGCCGCCATCTTAAAATCCGTCAATGTTCAATGGGAAGGGGGTCATGTGGCTTATCAAATAACACAATGTTTTTTTTTTTCTCAGTTCATTCCTGCAATCGGATTTCAGTTTCTGTTGTGGTTCACAAGTTATTAACAAAAACATTGAAACTTTCCAAACAAAAACAACGCCGAAAACTGTGTTGCAGCAGATAAAGGTTGTGTTCAATGTGTTGTCCCTGCTGCTGGACACGGAGCTCAAGGCGCTTTATCTACTCGTTGTGCACGCGCACAAGTACATCGGGGTTAATGCTGTCACAGGCCCAGTAGGATGAACGCTGAAGGTGTCGTTTGCTTTGGATTTTCACAACTTACACTAGTTGTATCAAGTAGCCCCACACGAAACAATCTAGTGATGTGAGGTCTGGGGAACACGGTGGCCACTCCACAGGATCCCGCTGGCTAATCCAATGCCCATCCAGCCATTGACGAACATTTTTTTTTATTTTCATCGAGAATATTTGATGGTTTAGAATTAGAACAGAATCGAGTTTCAATTAATTTCGTTTAATTGACAATGAATTTAAAACGGCAGGATCGTAGAAAAAGCACGATGCTTCAAGATGAACTGAGCACACAACGCTGTTCTCATTTGGATACCAGTTCCCTCGCTAGCAGAAGGTAATTTACTGCTTCTTAATCGATTCTGATTGTAAAAATCTATGAAACGTTTCTGTCAGATTTGTTATTTACACACCCAAACGCAGAACTATTTAAAGACATTGATAGAAGACAGTCTAGCAAACTCTTGCGATATGTAGAATTGAAACGAGGCTAAAATCGAAAGCGACTAGGCGACGAAATCTGTCAGGTTCTCGCGGCATGACATGTTCCGCTGATTCTTTTGATGGAACCAGAGGGCTAATTTTCAAACTTCCGAGGCATTTTTAAAAATAAAATATTAGGATAAATTGAAAAATTTTGAATGATATACACTTTATTAATATACTGGATTAATGTTATGATACAAATAAAATAAAGTCGAATTTTTCCATGTTTACCTTTAAATTTTTAATATAAAATTGTTGGCTGCGTTATGCTGTGGTCGTTGTCTGTTTTGAAAAAGAAAAAAAGAAAGAAACTCAAATGACTACACAGTTAAAAGGGAATGTTGATTTTTCAATTCGTAAACGGATTATGAAAGTTAATAAAGCCGTAGCCTTTAATAATAATAATAAAAAGTTTTCTAATCCGCATTAAACATATTTTCTTACGTTTTCGAATTATTTATCAGTCTCTTTTGTAAACCTTTGTTTCGTGATTAACATATCTAATCTTATTTAACAATTTTGGTAGATTAAATATTTAAGTAATTTCGTTGAATTAAATTTTAGCAAAAATTGTGGTTAAAAATATAGCTGAACGTCTAAGATTGTGGGCTCCAATCTCATTTTGTCTGCCGGCTTTATGCCATTGACGCAGTAATCTGTTTTTTTTTTCTTATTCTACTTCAATGACCCATTTATCCTCATCAGATGAAACTAAGCATAAAACAAACCCAGCGAAAGCTAAATTAGACAATTGTAAGCCTGCCAAAGAAAACAAGCGAAGTCAAAAAATAAGAAGTAACTTAGGGGAATTTGTGGTTTTTAAAAAAAAATCTTTTTTTCAGTGTAGACCTCTTCTCTGTTAAGCATGTGATTTTAAAAGGAGATTTCTATTTAGCGTAATTTGTTACTCAAGTGTCTTTCTTTTCAATTTAATGTAGGAAAATAAAGATTTAATAAATGAAGCTGATCCTTCTAGATTCATCAAAGAACTTTTCATCCAGAACTTGCGAGAGGGTTTACACTTAAGGAGAGCATGGCATTTTTCTTCCGCTTAAAAATCAACCATAGCGTAAGTGGTACGAATGTAGACAGTGAAGTAAAAATAAAACATTATTCCACAGAAAAAATGAAATGCTATGAAATGATTAAAAACAGGGCAAACAGCAAAGTATGATCTGAAAAAAAAGTTTTAATTTCAAACAATTATACAGGACAAGGGAATTAGTAAGTAGTAAACCTAATCTTTTAAGCGATGCAAAATTGAGTGGCGTGGCATTGAATCAGTAAATATTCGAATACTGAATGTCTTGAGGTATTCACCACAGCTCAGAGTTCATCTTCATTTCAAGATCGTTGGAGAGCATAAAATTGAGGTCTTTCTTCAATCATATCCCACAGATCCTCAATTGTAGAAATGTCTGGAGATTGTGGTAACCAAAGAATCATTGGGATATCTTGCAAAGCTTTCCTATAAATTTTGTGTGGATCGTACGTTGCCTTGTGAAAATTGACATTTGGTATGCCCTGAATATAGGATAATGCAATGGCTTTCAAAACTTACATTGGGTCATGCATCAGGGAACTCTCTTCATAGGATTAAAAAGAAATTGTTTGAAATTTTTTTTTCCTATTTTGAAAACTGCGAACTCTAATGACATTTTGTGGATATTAATTATCTTTTATTTTTGAATTATTTTTCATATTTGGTAAAAAAAAATAGGTGAGCATAATTGTCTGGCTCTACTTATAGAATTAAATACAGTATTTATTTATAAATTTTAGGAATTTTCGAAAAATAATGATAATGTATGTTTTCCTGAAGTACTTTTCGTATACCGGGTGGTTACAATTAAAGTTCCCCACTTTAGCGCGGGCTGCAGATAGCGTTAT
Source organism: Rhysida immarginata (assembly GCA_023313115.1). Taxonomy (NCBI): domain Eukaryota; kingdom Metazoa; phylum Arthropoda; class Chilopoda; order Scolopendromorpha; family Scolopendridae; genus Rhysida; species Rhysida immarginata. The sequence goes on from JAHWFO010060970.1 coordinate 8,361,172, forward strand.
TGCACGGATAGTGATGAAACTTTGTGAAAAAGCTATGCAGAGCATGAGGAAGAGAATTCCAACTAAAAATTTATTAGTGCATACGGTTGCCACCAGGGGAAAAAGTGGCGCCGTATGCAAAAGCGCAATCCGTCTGTGAACAACCAATCTGCAGAGGTCACCATGTCATTGGGTAAGAAAGAACGTGCGCTCCTGGTTAGACTCTATTACCAGACCAGCAGCAATAGTGCAACAGCGCTGGGAGAATATCGGCGTGTGAAGGAATTTCGAACAGCACCCATAACGGCGAGAGGTCACTTCTTGGCATGGCATGTGTTTCCAGCATTGCTGAACGCGGATTTCAGGCTACAGTCTTTATGTGGATCGCCCAGTAAAGGAACTTCTTCGTACCCACTTCGGCGATGAACGTGTTGTATCGAAACATTTTCCAGATGGGTGGCCTGCCTGTTCACTAGACCTTAATCATGTGACTTCTGGCTGTGGGGAACCTTGAAGGATCGTGTTTATCAAGGGGGCGTACGGACCCTGCCTGAACTGAAAGCCGCCAACATTCGTCATGTTGCAGCCTTCACGGGAGACAGTTTTTGCTACTGTTGAGCACGTTGTCCTGCGCTTGAAGCATGTCATCGATACAGAGACTGCGCATATTGAACAGTCCCTCTAACAATATTCAAGTAGTACAGCAGTGCATTACTACCGTCTGTGCATGATCTTGCAGTGCCACTTTTTCTCCTGGTGGCAACCGTATGCACTAATAAATTTTTCTTTGGAATTCTCTTCCCTATGCTCTTCATATCTAATGCTGGGTGCCCATTTAGCGCGACGATCGCGCGATTCTATCGCTTTGAGTCATATGCGCATGCGCAACAAACGCCAAGCGATCAATTCGCTTCTCGGTGCCCACTTGGCGCGACGGCCGCGTGACTGAATGCGCATGCGCTATCTACGCGATCATTTCGCTTCCCACTTCAAGATTCGTGCTTCCAAAATCGACATGGACGAGAATGAGTTATTTATTTTTGGAATGCTTAGCTATTTGCATATATCTTCAATCAAATTTTCCATAGTGATATCCGACCATCTCGAAATAGGTGCTGCCATGATTGCATGTGCCACGTGATTCGAAACTGTTTTCTGAATGGGTGCGATAGAGTCGCGCGATCAAAATGCTCTGGCATGCAGAGTTTTTCAATCGCCTAAGATGCGCCACAGAATCGCCCTTGTGACGTCACTCACTCTGCGCATGCGTTCTTCACAAAGCGATAGAATCGCGCGATCGTCGCGCTAAGTGGGCACCCAGCATTATTCAGTATCATCACGCGGTCTGCAGCGCGCGCAGAAATGGGGAACTTTAATTATAACCACCCACCCGGTAAGTTAAAGAGGAGTTTGCCATTATTTGTATAAATTCAGTATTTCTAAGAAATTCAGTATATTCCATTATTCATGACATTAATTTGAAAGTCCAAACCAGATGTTTATGAAGCAACGCTCAAATCATCCAAGTCTGTGATAACCAAAATGTCGTCCACAGATCTGGTCAAACATTTAATACAAGATTTTATTGGAACAATTAATAATTTTCCTTTCCCAAGAGTCCAAAAAAATATCTGCTAGGAGATAAAGGACTGCCCATAAGCAAACTATTAAATACTTTATAAAGTTTCCCATTGAAAGTAAATTGACTCTTTTCCGTACATAATTTTATAATATTTAAAATGCATATTACAACCTCAAAATTAAATTAGTATATAAATAATTGGGTCAAAAGTTTGGATTTTGTATATAAATACGTAATTGAGCAAAAGTATCGTAATAATAGCTGTAGTTAAAGTGACTCCTTTGAATCCCTTCATTCTTCTAGCAATATAAAGTATCCTAACCTTATTCGGAAGATAAAAGAAACCCAGGCGTCTTTTATCGATGAATAAGCGATTAACGAAGCCCTGTCCCCATATTATGTTTTCGCAAGAATCATATTTCTGTTCACTTGTGTTTTCTTTATCATTTATGACGCGCCACTGACTCCCGTAATTAAAAGAAAACATTCACGGCAACGATTACGTTAATCACGCAAATTCATACTGCTCTCGAAAATTCACCTGAAGTTATTAGTTTTGGGTAAAGATTCCTTTCTTTAAAAAATCCATTTGCAAATAAATGAAATTTGAGTTTCAATTTCTCTCATTGATCTGCGCATCAATAATATTTACGTTTAGGATTTTTATACCGATTTCTAAACGATGTGCAAAGTGAAAATTTTAACCAAAGAATGCTAAGTGGATTATCGGCAATAGGAAATTTAAACCATGTCCATCGAAAGAAAACCTGCAAGTATCCAATTAAAATATCTAATTTTAGTTCTTGAACAGTGTTTTAAGTTTATTGTAAGAAGTGAAATTGGGAATTTGAATGGACATAACAGTTTTTCTTTTGTTGTACAAACACTACAGATGCTTAAATATTAGTGTCTTTTATTTAGATGAAAACGAGCGTTCAGGTCCGTTTTAAAAACGGAAAAAATGTATTTGTGAAATATTTTTTGTTCATAGAGTAAAATTGATTTAATTATCTACACTACAAAAAAATTAAACTAAAAAATGACGAAAAACGATTAAAAAATGGATCGTGGCAAGGAGTTGACCGAACGAGAAATGGGCCTTATTACAGCCTACAAGAAGCAGAACATGAGCAACAGGGCCATAGCCAACAAGATTCACAGACATAGCTATGGGCGGCCTAGGTGTGCAAAGTACAAGGGCGCAACGAATTAGGGGCGCTAAATAGCTAAATTGGAGGGCTGAAAAGCTAGTTACGTCCCTGGCAAGATTGACCCTCTTTTTAAAGGATAAAACGAAAATTAACAGAGAAAAAAATAACTTCGCATAGCTTACATTTAGCCAAAAAACATAGGTTCTGCACTCCGTAAACTTACTTTTTAAGACAACAGTTCGTTTGTAGTGATTGGGATTTCTTCGCGTTCAAGCGCAACATTACATTTAAACAAAACTATTGGCAAATCAAATCATGACGTCACAAACTGCATCACGAAAACAAATCCCCATAGGGCGCGTTCGACCTCCTAGTGACCTCCCTCAGAGCGAGCGGTGAAAAAAGTGTAGTGCATTTTGTGTGTGTCATGAAAAACGGGAAAGAGCACCAAAGTGGGATGTTCACCTCACCCGTGCTATCATGAATAGTCAGCCTACTGCTCAAAATAAAACCCATCATAACATCTGCATTCCTATAACACGCCGAAATCGATCATTACACAGGTAGATTTCAATGTCAGTTTAAACGATATACAGATTTCAATTATTTTATTATACCTGTTGGCTCTTTAACGGTACATGTACTATAACTAAAACTCCGAACTATCTATCGCTACATTTCAAGCTCTAGGGCAGCGCCATCTTGCAACGCACTAAACGACTCTACTCCTAACCTAGGGTCATTTGGTGCGCGCACGAAACGCCCGGTAGTGCGCGCATTCGCGATGACGAACACGCGCGGGTTCCATGACGAATACGTTAGTGCGTTTAGTGCGCGATGTCGAACGCGCCCATAGAGATGCAGGGTAAATGAATTAAAAACTTTATGGAAAAAGAACAAACTCCCCCCCCCCCCCCCAGCGTTTAGAGAGAGTCACTCCCAACGGTGCGCTTCACTGCAATTCAAATGTGTTAGAAAGCTCAGCCAAACCTAACCTTGAGTGAGTCTTTCTCGCCCATTTTCTCAGAATCTTTCAAGGGTAAGGGTGATTAAAATTGTTTTAAGACTAATGTGGTGTTGCACTACAGAGTAGCAATTGAAAATTTTTCTCTATCTTTAATAGTTTTCGAGTTAGCAAATGGATGACCTTAAATTTGGGGGTCAAGGTCAAATTTGAGTGCGGCAAAGAATTCCCCACTCCCACTATTACCTATAAACCACACTCATCAGATATCGCTTACCTGGCAGCATTGAGATATCTTCCATGTTACCAGACATTATAGTGCTTTAGAACTCGTTATAGTCTGCCCGACGAAAATTTGACAGGCGTGTCCAGTTAAATTTCAGCTTTCAATTGTTTAGGCATTGTTGCAAAATAAAATTAACAATGTTTAACAATTGAAATTGGAAATTTAATTGGACACGCCCATTCAAGCAGAGCCACATTCCTCACTAGCTTTTGTCAAAAGGGAAATGTTCAATCTGCAAGTTTGAATTTATTGCAAAACAAGAAACAAAATGAAATATGAATCAAAATGGCTGCCAGCAGGAATGATTGTCCATACTTTGTTTATATAGTGCTTTAGAGCTCACTGCGGAAGGCAATAGGAATTTTAACAATTGTTGCTAGACCTATCTTGGTCAGGTGACTTTTCAGTGCCTGAGCCTGTATTTCTCGTTAGCCTCGATTCATATCAAAGCCAACTAGAAAGACAGGCCGGGCAACGCCTCCTAAAGATAAGGCCTGAGCGCGAAAACGCTATACATTGTTACATTATCATCCGAAGACATGTTTAATCGCATTTCTACCAATAATAAGCCCTAAATTATGTCTTCGCATGATGATATAACAATGTATGACGTTTTCAAGCTCAGGCCTTTAGGAGGCGTCGGGCCGGGGCACTAAAAAGTCACATGACCAAAGTAGAACGAGCAACAATCCAATCTTCATTGTTCCAACAAACGAAAAAACACTGATGGAAACAATGAAGATTGGATTGTTGCTAGATCTACTTTGGTCATGTGACTTTTTAGTACCCCAGCCTGTCTTTTTCGTCGGCTACGATTCAGATCTATGACTCATTATCAAATTTAATATTTTTTTTACAAAATAACTATAAATCTTTCAAAAAACGAATCACTAATCCTTGATGTTAATTGTTATGTATTGTTTAATTTTTTGTTGTAACAATGTCCAACAATTGAAATGGCCATCACATTTCGCGCAAACTAAGGCTGGATAGACTATAATACTGTACTTGTTCCTTCATAGCAATATTAACTTTTTCCGAACAAGAATTAGGCATAGCCAGTTTCCAGATATTTTATGCCTCTAGGAAAGAACAAGGAAAGACCTCAGCATTAAATTAAAAACCTGGATAAATGGATCAGCATTATTTGGTGGGAAAGAAAACATTTCACATCATCTAATATTCAACACAAAGTTGTCCAATTCTCTGAAATGATGAAAAATATATATCATATGATGACCTTATATAGGAATCAAAGGGAAGTTATCCAACATAACGTTTTGGGGGGTGTGAAGACAGTAATACTCCGTATTACTGTCAACCACTCGGCATTGAACAGCAGAAATTTTTGTCCTCGGAGCCATCACTGGTGAATCGTAAAGATGTTTATCATCTCCATGAAAATGCGTGTATGATGTCCGGAAGCCTAGATTTTGATGTTTGAATTTCTTCCACAACCATTTTAACTCAAACACAGAATAACGTCTTTTACATAAAGAACAAAAACAGGCATTTCATTTGAAGAAAAATTGATATACATGTATTACAAAAAGGGCCTTTAATAATTTCTATAGCTATTTTTGAATGAATATAAGCCTGTTTATTTTTATTGCTAAGCAGTTCTTTAACATTTGTAATTTTCGTAAAGAATATAAATAGCGCTTATAAAAACAAAGTATCTTCAATATTAGATTTTTAAGTAGCCATCAAACACTCACTGATGCGTGCTACTCAAACTTGCTACCAAATTCAGTATTTATATTTCTTCATACAACTTACCATAAGTTACTGCGTTATTCGATATTTCTGCTTCCAATTTCAAAAATAACATTTTCCCATTCATTGTTTATAAAGCGAACTAATTATAAAGATTAAACCGTAATAGATATTTAATGGTTGCAGGCCATCCTGTTAGTCCGTTCATTATTCATTGATTTTTAATTGCAAAGACTTTGCTCGTAAATATTACAAATGCATTCTGGTTAAATAACTCGATTTAAATACACTGAATACCCATCTGTTAAATGTCATAAGAGTTGTGCAAATAAATTCATGACATTAAATAAGAGCATCCTCTATTTGATTTTTTTGGAACTCATTGTTTTGTTTCTTTTTTCTCTTTCATTTACAACATCACTGGAAAAATGAAACCGTAGCTTTTATAAACTAACGGTAAAGGAACTGAAATGAAACTAATTACCGGTAATCGTTGGCCCTCAAACGTGTTCTTCGATGCCCAAGGCGATTACCACAATTGCGCAACCTGTTCCTCATCAGTTTGTGAGCAATTAGAGAATTGATACATTTGAGTGCTTTTTCATCTGTTAATAATTACAATTTTTTTTGCTTTGGCAAAGGTTTGACTCAGCCCGAAATGTAGATAGACAGGTATTGGAGCAATGCTGAGATCAAAGATGTGTACCCAATTCTGATAAAGACAATAAAAAAAATTTCCCCCTTGAAATTGGTGCAAAGGTTTGATTGTATTAAAAAGAAGAGTGATCTTGAAAAAATGCCGAAAACTCAAATATATGTATCAGGAGTTTCAATTTGCTGTTACGGTTTGCATCATCTTTGTAATAAGGATGTATGTATGCATAAGAAAGCCATCTAGTTGATAACCACCAGCTCTCGCACTTTCATAGTGTTCTATTATAAATTACTATTATTAATGTGATGCGTCAATGATACTCTTATAAGTTTAAAATTGGCAATTTTATTCCGCCTCTAACGGATTCAAATTTATTATAATGAATAATCTTCAAATTGATTTTCCAAAGCCTAGTTAATCACTGTCATTTGGGTGTCATTAATTTCGTGTAGTGGCATTAAAATGTGCTAGAATCTCACCTAATTTATTGCATTATACTTTTCATATATAAAATGAAGTTTGCTTAACCTTGAATAATATTCCCGCCCCCTTATTTATGTCCCATTGATTTTGAGTATCGCTAATGACGATGGCGTTTTATTTTAAAATTTGAAACGTGACAGATCAGAAACTAGATAGAAATGTAATTTTCTTTAATTAAAGTTAAATTAAAATGATGAAATTAAAACTAACGAGCAAAATGAAATGCGAACAATTTTTAACATCGTACAGATAAAGAATCTAGCTCGTTTTTTAACGTTAAGGATGATTATATTGTAATTACTGTATTGATTTTGATTTAGCCTTTAACATCGATATAAGAATACCCAACCACAAATTTGAAATCCTTGTTCACTTACAATATGATAAACACTTAATTTAGGAATTTGAAATAAAGCAGTATATAAATCGGTGGTCATAGAAGTCAGACGTTTTCTATTCAAGAGTTTGATAGTTGAACGGAAAAGCTCTGAAATAGAACATTGACTTCGTTTTCTTAGAAAATTCCTGGGACCACATTTTTGGATAGAACCTATGATAGTGGCATGTACTGAAAGATCTCCATCAACTTTGAGGCAGAAAGGGTCTATCTATCATCTTACAATGAAATAGGATGAGAGTTAGCTTAAACTTATGTTCAGATTTTTTCCATGAAAATACCTTATACATTAGCTGTATAATAAAACTTACATGAATCAGTATATTATTTACTTTTCAAACCCGTTTATCCGTTAGGGTCGCGGGGACAACATCCCTATGAAGGATCTCCAGCGCTCGCCATCCGACGCATGTCCTCAATGGTAATACCCAAGCGACTCGAAATCAATTCTCCATGTAGTCTAGCCACCTAGTAAGCCGACCCCTTGATCTCTTACCGACTGACCTGGAAAATAGCAGCCGCCTAGTAAGACCTGTTTGCAGCATCATATCACGTGCCCATGCCAATGCAACTGAGACTTCTCAATGCGGAGAATTAGCGGCTCAACACTTAAAGACCCTCTTGCGCGATCGCATTCTCTCGGTTACTACCATGGTCAATAGATATCAATGGTCATCGAGCTTCCGCTATTTTCCATTGTTTAGAGAAGCTAGGGAATTCAGATCACGCTAGGTGCCGCATAGGTCCCAATGGCCCATGTGCGATCTATGTGGCACCTAGTATGATACGAGTTCCCTTATTTGGACTATTATTTTATTGATATAAGATAATGCCCACAGAGTGAGCTGTGCAATGCATTCACGTTGATTTAATAATTAAATATTTAAAAATTTTGCATGTACAGCCGACTATACATGCAGTGACATTTTTCAATGATGTTCCCACCCTATCGGGAGCTAAAAACTTTAACTTCATTTTTTAGTGGAGCTCGATAACCATTTAGGAGGATTGTTGAAGAATTTTTGTCTCCTGGTTCGTAACTTTATTTGTTAACGATTTTCAAAATTCTTTTCGTATCTGATACTTATATTTGTCCTCTATGCAATGCACTATTCACTTTTCGACATAGTCCCTATCCCTTATCACGCATTGCGCCATAAGTTGAATGACCATAGGTGAGAATGGGGACAAAGATACGAGGGGCGATTGACAAATAAGGTCTCCATGGCTGTAACTTTTTTATTTGTTAACCGATTTTCAAAATTCTTTTTGTATCTTATGCTTACATTTGTCCTCTATGTAATGCACTATTCACTTTTCGACATAGTCCCCATCCCTTTCCACGCATTGCGCCAACGCGTGACTAGTTGGATGAACCCGTCGGAGAGGAATTCCAGAGTTGTTGTCGACACCAGGATTGAATGGCAGCGTTTACCTCTCCGTCAGAACCAACTCATGTCCCTTAAGGGGCTCTTTCTTCTTTGGGAAGTGGTGAAAGTCGCAATGTGCAAAGTCTTTCATTTTTGAACTGCATTTTTTCATCTTTGAACTGTAGGCGCTGCAACGCCTCTGGTTTGTGATGACTCGTATGCGGGCGGACGTTATCGTACTCCAGAAGAGGGTCCAAAGCTTGGCTTTGTTTCCTAACTCACGTTTGTTACCACGCATCTCCACAGTTTGTGTTTGACACAGCTTTCTACAACGATCCGAACATCCTATTCTCTGTACCTGGCATTCGTGAATACAGGCACAAGATACTTGAATGCTATCTGGAAAGGACAAGAATAACATGATTTTCATCCCAGCCACTTCACACTTGTCTGCAAACTGATGTACATGTAGTCCATGTAATTCATATTGATCAGCATTTTCTGTTTTTTTTTTTTATTTGGCAGCTCATGTTAGTCAATATCGATTATTTGCTGAGTGACCATTTGCTGGATGCCCAGCAGTTAGTGATAGCCACTGATTTGTTTGTCCGCCAGCAGCTCTTCCATCATGAACCCCCCGTGCTTCGGAGGGCAGGTTAAGCCGTCGGTCCCGGCCGCTACTGTCATCTCGTAGCAGCCGTTAGTTACTGGGATGGCGCAAAACTCCCTTGAAGAAGTAAGTGCCGCAAGATATTCTGAAATAAGCAAAAATGAAACCGAACAGTGTTATAAGTCATCAGGTAAAAAGAGATCATTAAAAATAGTGAAGATTTTCTTATAACTGTTCTATATACAAAGGTTGAATTCTGATCTATATTGCTGACTTGATTAAATAAAAAGAGAAGGTCCAGGAATAGCAATATTGGTAGCGTCTTTATTGACTGTTCAACGCGTTTCGAGTATTAACTTATCATCAGGAACTATGAACGACTACAGAACTATTAACTTGCGATTTTTGGCGCTGCGTTTTCATTATAAAAGAATAAACTGCTTTCGATAGGAGAGTCGAGAATTTCAAAGCTTTCAGCTATAAAATGGTCGATATTGCTAACCTTATTTTATAGCTCTCAAATGAATGAAAAATATTCAAAGATTTATAAATTCAATTTTCATTAAATGATTACATAAGTCCTAACGTTGAGAAGAGGAAGCTTCATTGTTGCAGTGCTGCTTTTTCGTTCAGGTTTCAAATATTTGTCAAAAAAATATTTGATGAACAAGAGAAATCGCGCAGGTGACTGTAGGCGAGTCAGACATGAAAAACTCAATATTTCTGCCTGCAAAATGGATTAATAAGACATGACTAGGTTTATGAACGACAGATTTATCGCAGTTAATGAACTGATCAATAATCTAAAAGGAGGAGATATTTTTTTTTTTACCAGAGAAGATCAAACTTTTGTCTCAATTTAACTTTTTTGAGATTAGAAGCGGTTTAATAAGAGTCAATTAGGTGAGAAAAAAGATGGGGATCTCGCTAGGAATATCCATCCCCCTTTGTGCATCATTAGCTCCGCTGCTTCTTATCAGCTTTCAGTTTTTTTTCCTCCCAGGGTATCATCGATTAATGAGTCAATTTCCTGAATATTTTTTTCTCTAATATTTTTGTTTCTCCATTTTAAAGTTCATATTTCTCCCTATTCCGAAAAAGAATTTACAAAGAATGTTAAAAAGTGCCGGTGTAACAGTTTCTTACTTTGGTTTCTAATTTAAAAGTCATTTTTTTAGAAAGTATCAGTGAGTTTATTTCGAAATTTTTTTCTTAGTTAATAAAATGAATTCCGCCATACAATATATTTTTGTAACAATAATTCACTCAAGAATTCAGTTTATTATCCATTGAAACTGCTTTACTATAAGAATTGAATTTTTTTTTCTAAAAGTCTTATTCTCCTTTCTCTCTCGATGACGCTATCTCCACCCTTCATCTTAATTGACGATGAAAAACGTCTTTAAATTCCCATTAAACTGCTGAAATCCAAAGAGATTTTCTTTATAAAAAATGCGTTCGGAAATTGTGCCCATTGTATAGTTATTTTTTTCTCCCAAGTCCGACCTCATTAGATCTTCTCAATCCCCTATTATTGTCTCTTTCTTAAAATTTATCATTCAAAATTATTCACTAGAATCTAACTGAATCGAATTTACATGTAACTCTATCGAGTTGCTAATATTCTTCCAGTTAGGCTTGTATGCATTAATGGCGATCGACGGAAAATATGATAATGAGGAGGCGCTGGAGAAATTCTACAAATTAAATTCGCCTCTTCAGTTTCACGCCAATCGGTTCCCGTCGCCGAAGAGCGGAAGAATCGAGCTCGTTTTCCACATTAAATTTCATAATTAGAATTAGCCGGCCATCGATCAACGACAGAGGTTTTGTCTTCCAACGATGCAAAAATGTATATCGGAAAAATGGAATAGCTGCAAAATTGTTAGAGGCTCATTATAGTATCATATTTCTTATTAAAAACAAACTTACCGGTAAGCGCCACATCGTAGGCTTAAATTGAACATGATTTTAGATAAAATAACAAAGGAAAATGCTGGCACTAATTAAATGTATATAATTGATGACAAACTATAAGAGAAAACAAATCTGTAAATAATATTGTAATTGCTGATATGTTATAATTAAAGGAGTTCGATTACTATATATCATGTTGTTTCGAATTATGCAAGTCGGAGAGTCGGATGACGCGAGAGCCGTTGGGTTTTGCCCGCGTGAAGTGATGTCTAACAGGTGTGTTTTAGTCTTGCATGACACCGAAAATTATCAGGTTTCGAGAGGGCAACATTTGTAGTTCTTTCCGACGCGAAATTTAGTTATTCTCAACTTATTAGACGAGTGAAACGTGGATTCTCCTATCAACAAATTTCTTAAACGCATTAAGGACACAGACTTGGAACAATATTCTGCAGTGAACGATTAGTCCAGAAAGAGATCCATCCGGCGGTCGTTGTCTTATATTATCTCCAGAGAATATGCAGGACTCAAAGGTCAGTGACAAACACCATAAAATTGTCCCAGGCAACATTTAATAAGGTAATTCGACAAGATCTCAATACCAGAAAGCGTCTCTTCCTATATCATCGAGTGACACATCCCTCTTAACCCCGTCACACTTACAAGGAATCCGAGGAATTCCTTTTGAAGACATGCCAACCAAATTTCCTGATTCCCTCTCTCCTATAGACTATTGTGTCATTGAACTATTGGAAAGGGCCTTGGGCTCCTGCCGTTCTACAATCATTAAAGGCCTGTGGAAGGGGTAGGATGCTTATGCAGCCTCCTAGGCGAGATGCAAGGGCACCATAGTAATATGAACGGTTGTGGAGAAAGCTATTAAATTTTGTTTCCAATTGGGAAAAATTATTGGCAAAAGAGAAACTTTACAATCATGCGCGCAATTTGAAGTGAGTTTGATGCTGGACTCGATCCTTTTATCTAAACAGAGACAAAAACATTATTGGTTTATATAAATCATAACATTTTCATGATATTGATATTTAAATTTTGTTTGTTAGTTGTGACTTACGTTAATCGGAGAAAAGAAATCTATATGGTAGCATATATTCCCAGAGAGTTCATTTCATGGCGTTAAATGTTACTTTTAATTGTTATCTATTGTATCGATAACAATAGTCAAAAAGTTGAGAACTCGTGTACACTATCTGGCCATTTGTCACCGGATACCTCTCCAAAAGCGCACGGGATCGCCCGTACACGTCATACAACCTATAAAAGATGTTAACGGATTAGAATGCACTCTCCACTCATAGCAGCTACTGCAGTCAATATGAACAGACGATGCGAACTTAGAGCGGAGGAAAGAGGGGATTGGAGCCCACAGGTTTGGTCATTCGATCCGTGAGATTTCCAAAATAAATTCAGATACCCCGCTCGACAGTGAATTGATGTTATTTTGAAGTGGCAGCGAGACGGGGTTATAATATATCAACTTATACCCAGTAAATCGACGAAATTGACAGATCGCGACCGTCGATGCTTGAAACATGTGGTGATATCAAACCGGAAAGCTTTGTTTAAAATGTTGGCACAAGACTTTCAATCAGCGTTGTCTGATGATGCAAGCGTTCGTATCGTCCGCCGGGAGATCGTCGCACGTGGTTTTCATGGATGAGCAGCAGTTCACAAGCCAAATATCATAGCCCTCAATGCGACCCGTCGGTTGCAGTGGTGCAAAGAACGATGCCACTGGACTCCAGAAAAAAGGAGAACCATCCTATGTAGTGATGAATTCCGCTACCAGTTGTGGCGGTCCGATGTACGTATGTGGGTTTGGCGAATACCCGACGAACGATATTTACAGGACTGTATCGTACCTACAGTGAAATTCGGAGGAGGTGGCATTATGATCTGGTATTAGTATGGTCTTGTTCCTCTAGTTTTAGTTCGCGGAACCCTGGATGCCGAAGCGTACCAAACAGTTCTGGACAATTCTGCGCTATTGATATTGTGGGAACACTTTAGTAATGGCCCATATCTGTTTCAGCATATTTTCACCAGGTTTCAGGAATTAGGTGTGAAGAAACTTGAATGGTCAGCCCAAAGTCCAGACCTTAATCCCATTGAACACATTTGGGAAGTGCTGAAAAAGCGATAATTTGAGAGACAGGCCATTCTGCCCAAAGTACACCACTGAGCTGTTTGTCAATTTGAAGGATGAATGGAGTATGATTTCCGCCGACGCGTGTCTCAAATTGGTGGAAAGTCTTCCTCGAACGGTTACGGATGTCATTGCGGCGAAAAGTGACCCTACACGATATTGATGTCGCGCAGGATCCGGGTTAACCTACGGGTGTGGGGCATCCGGTGACGAATGGCCAGATAGATACATACGAGACGTATTAAAATGGAACCCCTTCCGAGTCCAATAGAAGAAGACAGAGAACAGGAAACACAAACAAATAGCAAAAGCAGTATTTAATGAACAGTATTGTACACACTTTTCCCAGAAGAAGTACGAAGACTAAATTCTTAAATACAGACAGTAGCTTTATGACCTTTGTGGACAAAGCTGGGGTAAAACGCTTTCCCCTTAAGACCTTTCTTAGAAGAAGGCCACATTTACTTATCTGCTGAAGTGTAGGGATGTAACATTAGATAAGTATCATCCTGTCTTGGTATCGGAAGGCTTGCAGTTCAATATTCTTATACAGGATACTTTGGAGGGTTAAATGCATAAGTTCCCCTTTGCCCTCTGAATGTTAGTAGAGGATCAACACACTCATCCATTCAAACCTATGCGGTTTAGGCACGCATCCCACTGTTTGATGGGGAATTCCGTCGGCGAAAAAAGAATGTGGATTGTTGTTTGAACAAGTCCGTAACTGCTTGAGGAACTGCTTCAACGGTCCGAAGAGATGAAAGTCACAAGGAGACAAATCCGGGCTGTAAGGAGGATATTCGAGAGCCTCCAATTTCTTCTTGGCTAGTGCATCCTTAAGTTTTGCGACTCCTGAAGATGTTTTAGACAGCTTTACCGCCTGGGCGTACGGCTGAGCAGTGAGCGTGATTTTGAGGTCCTTAAAATCCAGTAAAAGGAGACCGTGCATATCGAAGAAAACATTCCGGCTGACTGTTGTGATTTGAATTTCTTGGTTTGGACGAGCTGGAATGCTTCCATTGCATACTGGTGGACTTTCCTTCCGGGTCAAAGTGGTGACACCGCGTTTCGTCTCCTGCAACGATGCAGTACAGAAACTCCTCGTCCTTCATGCTGTATCGCGTCAAATAGTATAAACTTAAAATCATTCGATTCTCATTGTTCTGGCCAATCAGCATTCGTGATATCCACTTTCCGGTATTTCAGGGTATCGTTGACAATATTGTGCACAGTGTCTAGTGAAAAGTTGAAGTTCGTTTCTAAGTCGCATATGCTTCGTCTACAGTTCGCTTTGACGCTTTGCCAAAGTCCGCATCAGGCTGTCGTTCACGACTTTGTGTACTTGCCCAAGACATGGTAAATCCGCCGTTTGTTCACGATTCTCGCGGAACATTCACGACCAGGCCATCGAAACTCAGATGGATTGGTCCGTAACCTGCGACCATTTTTCGATGAATTCAACAGGTTTGCATCTCTCGGTCGTTCGAAAACGTTATTTGCACTAATTGGCAACAACATATGCATTTTCATTCTTGGCATGCGCATTCAACAATTAATTTACCATTCATCGCGAACGGATTTCATTTGAACGCGCCACGTAATATTCCATATCTATATTAATAAAAGTCAATGTGTATCTATCTTTTTGTCAGTTTGTTTGTGTGTGTATTCGCGATAATCTCTACAACCGCCCGCAAACCAATGGGCGCCAAACCTTTCATGATGCTTTTCAATACTTTGCCATGGATTTTCGCAGGTTGCTCGGGTTTTATGTTTTTCACGCAACAATATTTGAAAGTCTCCGAAGTCCAAGTTTAAAATGTATTTACTGCAAAACCATAAAAGATATCCCAATATTGCTGCTTGGGGCAGTTGTGTGTACCTTTGGAATGCTGCTGCCCAACGTGACACGACGCGGATGAACAGTGACATTATGTTAGTCATGGTTCTCACGCAAGAACGGAGTCCAACTTCATTCAGTAAATCCCTTGCGCTTAAATTCTTAAGACATTAGCAGTAAGCAATGAGTTTTTTCGAATCCAAAGAACGAAGCTCTCGCATTACTCGAATTCTGTACGGCCGCAGCTTTAGATGTTTACAATCTCTTTCATAAAAGAAGACAACGAAACGAATCAATCAGAATTGGCTGCTTATTGCTTAGTTACTCCGTTCAATGCTCCACGCTCTCGCGCTTTAGAGCTACACACATTTCAATAAATTTTACTTTACATAGAGTACATTAAATATTTGTAAACTCTTTCTAATTCATTTACTTAAAAATATCACGATGTGGAAGTTTACCGACAATAAGGATTAGCATTAAAACATTAAGAATTAGCTCTCTCTCTAACGTCAGAAGAAAGTAATTAATCACTAGTACATGCATCTGATTGGTTCCCACTCTGGCCCGCACTAAGGTCAACGGTCATCTTTATGAAAAATAGTATAGTAGCCCTCTAGCAGGCTGAATACGAGGCCCCGAACTCTTGAGAAAGCCGCCGAAGTGACTTCCGCGGAGAGCGCTGCAGGAAAGCTTGAATTTTCTTCGGAAACTTTTACGCTTGTCATACACGCTGTCTGTCCCGTGAAACCAGAATACAAGATCATGCACAGTTGTTTTCCCTGGTACAGAACAGGAACATCAAGAAAATTCCTTTGAAAGCGCTGAATGTAATCTTGGTACGATTTTTCTGCAAAGTAAACTTCTAAGAATGTGACTGATCTTGCGTGAGAACCATTACCGACTGAACGTCACTGTTCGCTCGCTCAGGTCACGCACACCTATCACAAGCAGCAATATGCAGCAAATACGTTTTAAACTTGGAGTTCGGGGACTTTCGAATCACGCTGTATATTTAAATTTCTAAATTTAACAATAATAAATAACAATCCACTCTTACACGGAATATTATTAAAATTACAAAAATTTTACATTTTTCGTGCAACGAAGTTTTTCATGGAAATAGTCCTGGCGAAGTTATATAGGTGAATTAAACAACCTGCATATATTCAACCAAACCGAGCGAAGCTGGGTATTACTCTTGTATACAATAAAGTTGATTCAGTACATGTTTTTTTTTCAGTCACATGTTAAAATATTTTTGCCATGCTCTGTATACAGAAGTTACCATCTATAAGGGTTATCGTCTTTATATATTATCATTTTACTGAATAAAATTTATACTTCTATCTTATAAATGCAAACCTGAAAGCCAAAATAAAGTTTATATTTAAATTAACATCGTGTTGTCTTGCTCATACATCGTTTTGACTTGATCCCGTATTTCTATACCATACCCAACAAACAGTTACAATACTATTCAAACATTTGCTATAGATGATAATAGCAAATTCGAACGAAAAGAAAACATCTGCTTTAATTTGAAAATAGAATAAAAATGTTCTTTAACTTGAAAAGAAAAATAGCAAATAGTTGGGTTAGTAACCATTAAGATGAGTATATTCTGGGAGAGCAGAGCGAGAAAATAACCTGTTGACAAAGCAAACAGAAGAACTGAAAAAAGTTAATACGACAGAGATCAAGGAGCTATAGAAGATGAAAAAATAAAAATGTTATGAAAAACAAAAGAAGAAAAGACTGTGATGTGAAATTAAGAGAGAAATGTAATGCAATGAAAATACCTTAAATTAATATACCGTGAATTTCTATTTTCGGCTTGAATCATTGACGGATCATTCTTATATCAGGTTGTTGCAAAAGTTTTTTCCGGATTTTTATTCCAACACAAAAACGATTGAACTTGAATGACAGATTCAGCTCATGCAGATGCCGAGCAATGGTTGAAAAGTGAACCTTGAACTGTTCTGCGAGTTCCCTCGTTGTTACATTGTGATCTAAATCAATTGCTTGGCGTAGATCACCATCTGAAATCATGATTGGCCGACCAGAGAGGTGCATCTTGAAGAATGCTATCTCCGCGTCTGAACCGGCGATACCATTCTTCTATTGTACGTAAACTAACAGTGCCATCACCTAAACGTTGGCAAATGTTTCGGTGACATTGCGCAGCACTGATCTTTCCAGAATAGGCCTACTCGTAGAAGATTATTGCTCGAATATGCTTGCGTGAAAGGTCCATTTCAGACCGTTGATGGCACTCACAGATGTATAGTCAGAAAGTTGATTCTTGGATGTATATATTAATAGCAAAGATATTCAGGAATCGAATGCAATAATTTGTTTGAAAACATATGAACACCTCCCTCGGAAAATGAGCCCTTCTTAGGCACGGGCTCTAGAACCGGAACAAACTTTTGCAACAACCTGATAGAACGTGTAAATGACGTCAGTTAAAATACACGAAATGATCAACTTCTCTGATTAGAAAATGGTGTAAAGCGTGAAGTCAACTGGAAAGCAAACCTTTTAAGTCGAGATTAAAAACTGAAACTCTTTTCATATTAATAAAAAATGTCTCCTGCAATAATGGTAATGAAATAATTAACTAATCTGAGTGCCAGAACTTTGTTTATCTTTGGGGTTAAATGACAAGTTTCACTTCAGTCTGTTTCTGACGAGTAAGATCGTCGACGCTTTAGCTAAAATAAACAAAAATGGAAAGATCTAAAATGACGTATACTGTTGCACTTAATTATGCGGGTAAAACCTGAGGGTGCAAATATCTTGCGAGTGAAAAGTGTGAAAAGAACTAAGAATTTCTCTTAAGTCTTCAATACTCTGAATTGTATCTTCATTCTATATTTTAGCTACTAAACAAAATATACAGAATGATTAAAAAAAATAAAGGTGCAAAAGTCAAATCGATTTATTCACTCCTGACAGAATCTAACATAATTTGTCTTTTTCATGTAATCTCAGTTTATCATCAAATTTTTATATAATTTTAAATTATAAATTTCGCTGCGGGCGCCTTTTGTGACACCGCAGATGCCCAGATACGTCTCAGCATAATATATACATTTCCTCTGGATATAGACTCCCACTATTTCGGAAATGCTTTGTTTCAGTTTACCTAATTATTTATAAGATATATTTTGTCTTTGATGTACCCTCAGAAAAGAAGTCACTATGTATGAAATCTGGTAAACTTGGCGGCCAGTGCAGGATTCTTTCGAATTATTGCACAATGATAAATCAGGTGACCGTTTTTTCAGAAGCAAGCAGAAGCTGTAAATGCTTGCTTCAAATCTTCCTTTTGTGATTTTATGCGGTTTGTAAAAAGTTTTGTTAATAGAATATTCACCACAAAAGTTTTCTTGAATAGCTGCAGTTTTATTGTAAAGATGCATTTTCAACGCTATTGGCATTCTGGATTCGGTGGCACACTAATTATTTGACGCTTCATTCGGTGAGTGTGATATTTTGCAGAAAAAAAATTAATGGGGTAAACGGATGATCCGGATGAAAATTCATTAGAAAATTGTTTAATGAATTGTTTAAATTGTTAAGACATTTAAAAAAATCAAAATTAAAAATTTAATTTTTGTTTCAATATTTATGTTGCTAACTGCGATCGTATCTCTTTCATTCGCATTCAAGTCCTCTTTACCTGTGGCCTGTTAATAAATTAGTATTTTGTCGTTCTCACCAGATGGCACCGTAATGTAGACCTTATCTATTCTACTCTTTCCAAGATTTGAAAAAAAAATTACACTGGAAATAAAGGTTATGATAATATCAAGTTGTTACTTGTCAGCTCCAGCCAGTGTCTTTATATAACCCCATAGCAGTTTCTTATAACAGTGGAAATTTTTCACTACATAGATTTATTAAGATTAGCGTATGAGAGATTTATAATATCCCAAACAATTGGATAATGCTAAGACAATAGATATAATAAATAAATAAATAAATAAATAAATAAATAAATATCTTTGGAGTTATAAAAGCGTTATTAACTCGCAGCCACTTTGCTGATCTTATGTACTTTTATCCTCCTTTATAGTGAGCTTGTAATTATAGAAATTTTATTTGCAAAATGGTATAGGGAAAAATTTAAATAATAATACTGCTCATTGTAATAATTATATATGGCCACAGAAAAATATATAAAGTTGTCCTGCTGATGATGGATGAACCTATAGATTCTGAAATGCGATTCTGGAACGCTCGAAATTGTTTTGTATGTTTGAAGTTTTTAGTCACTTAAATATATGGCCACTCTATAATGCAGACCTGTATTAGAGAGAGAGAGAGAGAGAGAGAGAGCACTTTAATGTATACAGGGAACGCAAAAAATATAATAACATGTCAGTGATAAATGATGTCCATTACTGCAATAAAATTTACAATTTTCTTATTTCAGCCAGGAACGCCTTTTACATTACGAATATTACAGGCTCACTCATCTACTTTTGAATAAGTATGCTAATAATGTTATCAACCGTAAATGTTTAATTGTGAATCGTTGTTTTGAAAACAGTAATTTTTTTATTTTTAAATTTAATATCAGAACCTCAAAAATTTTATGATGAAATTTTTAGCATTTCGAATTTCTAAGCAGTTTCAGCCTATTACGAAATGGTAGACACACATACCCACAACACTCTCATTCACTTACAGAAATGCAAGCGAGCAAACCCATCTTAGCATAATATACAAAAGAAATATAAAAAGGAAACTGTGCCATTAAATTGCTTTCAGAATTTGAAACATGACCGATACTTTCAATTAGGCAGCAACTCTAATTGAAGCAGACCACGTGAGTTCGTTGTGTCGAGGGCCTCCCTACTTGCAGTAACGAGGGCGTATGACGTTGACGGGCTGCGAGGATGCAAGAGCCTCAGTCGGTTGGAGGTTTATTCGCCAGCGGCTTCCAAGCGTTCGATGCACCGTCTTTCGGCCTCGGCGACGTATCTCTTGTCAACGATTCTCGTTTTCGCTGTCAGGCACCATGCACATGGGACACGTGCTCACCCTCTATTCACGAATCCTCACGGAGCAATTTTTTTGGGGGATACAAGATCACGGTAACTAACGAAAAGGAGAATCCGTCTAATCCAGCGGCGATCGTCACCACATTAACCGGCGTTCGGCAGCAAAATGCTCGCTTCAGTGATCCTACGGAATCGTACTCCTAGCGAGCCTTTAAGACAAAAGGTAAACATAAATTTAACATAATAGTTTTAATTATTAGTGATGGTCCTTCTCGCTACGAACATGAAGTTTGCTTATTTCGGTTTCGAACTTTGTGTTACATTTTTAGAAACATTTTGATATAATATCTTAGAAATATTGAGAATTTCTTGATACATTCAATCTAAATTATTGCGCTTTGTAGCAACGGCAACAAGAACAAAAGCTTTACAATATTAAAAAATAACTTTTTTTATTAATGCCTAAATGATAATTATCTAAATGATTTTAACCGGGTTTTTTGATACATTTTATTCCATTGGCTCTTTCTATATGCAAGTCACGCTTTATTTGTATTTTTATTGAAATCTTTGTCGTATTTAATTCTGAGCGAAGAAAAGTATTTGAAAAATTATTAAAGAAAATATATAATTTGGAATACGGATTATGCATTGTACACATGGAAATAAATAAATGGTTGGGTCTTTGGTTGCATTAATTAATGTTTAATAAAATGACTGACGATCGTTTCGGCTATTTTGCCATTTTCAAAGTCATGAGATTAATATGAATTTAACAATGATGTAACAAGCGTTTACAACAATTTTAATAATTTTACAACAATAGTAAGGAATTAAGGTATGAATTTTGAAGTCCTGAATAACAAGTCTGCGTCGGATGCAATTTGATTATTAGGAGCTTTAGCAAAAAGCTACTTATAAGAATGCGCCCTTGGTCTGTTCGTTTATCCAGCCGGCCGTCCGCAGTTTGCACGATAACTTGAAAACAAATTAACTTTTTCAAATTCTGTTTTCAGAAATTTGAACATCAAAGTCTTAGCTCGGCCGTATCAACGTTTCAGAAGTTTTCGTGGACCCGTTCAAGTCGAAATCACGTGTAAATAAAATCAAGATAATGGCATGTCATATAACAATCGATTTGTCAAGAAGGAATATATTGTTACTTTATGTTCATCTTTTAACCATTATTGACATGGGCCGTGACCACCTCTACCGTGACCACCGAGAGAGAAGGCCTCCGCATTGAAATTTAATACATTGTTAGTGCTAATTCTGGGCTTATTATTGGTTGAAATACGAATAACAATGCACTATCTATGATGATGTAACAATGTATTACGTTTCATCGAGGAGGCCTTCTCTCTCGGTGGTCACGCCTCTACTCAAAGCCTGAGCGCGAAAATTTCATACATTGTTACATCATCATACTTAGTCATATTTTAGGACTTATTATTGGTAGAAACGTGTTTAAAAATAAATGACTACCTATGACGTCATACATTGTTAATCATCATTAGAAGGGTATTGTTATTCGTATTTCAACCAATAAAAAGTCTTAAATTAGCCCTTCTAAGGATGATATAACAATGTATAACGTTTCCGCGCTCAGGCCAGCGTTGCCAACCGTGTAATAATTATTACATTTGTGCATTGTTTAGCTTGTATTTTAACAATATCCAACAATAAGCATTTCCATCTAAAAACCGGTAAGTTGGCAACCCTGACTCAGGCCTTGTCTCTCGGTGGTCACGCATGGGCGCGCGCACGTGATATCGCTTTGTCGATGCACGATTGCTTAAGTGCTCATAAAATATATTATTAATACTTAGCGGAAGAATGGAGCTACTTATTGGTTTTATAATATCCGTCCGTCCCCTTAATAATTTCTACATTTTTGAGGTAGAAGGTTGAAATTAGGAATGTATCTCACTATGCGCATGCCCACCTTCGCTATTTAGTTTGGTTTTGATTGGTACACTGGGGTCGGAATTACGCGGGTGGGATTCAAAGAGGACAAAAGATCTATGCGCTATTTAGGTACGTAATGGAGTGAAATTCAGTATACAGATTCCTCTGGGTAAGATATACATTGACAGGGTTGGGTCCGTTACTGCTTTGCATAATGCGAAATAATGATTGGTCCGGTTATGCAATAACTTTATTATGTTGCTTACGCGTTTCGGTTTACACCCTTCCTCAGAGCAAGATTTTACAAGTCTGCTTTTATAAGTCTGCTATGAGCCTTACCCTACTCAGGGGAGTAATTTCTTGTTAATAAATGTATAAATGTATTTCTGCTTCACTGCTAAAGCTCCTCCTTGGAATCTGTATAAGCTGTAAATTTATTCAATATTAAATTTTCATTTTTTTTTTTTTTTTTGCTTTAAAGATATCTAATTGTTCCAGTATGTCAATATAGAAAATTGCAATATAAAACGTAGAAAAATGGAATCTTAAAAACTTCAGTTGACTACAACAAAATCAACGTACTTGTTATTCAAGACTTTAAAATTCATATCACTATTACTATTGTTGTAAAATTATTCAATTGTTGTAAACGCATTGTTACATCATTGTTGAATTCATAGTGTTAAAATTTCAAACATTTGTAATTCCAAAATCAGGTGAATCCGAAAAAAAAAAAATTAAATTCATTTAATTTTTAAATTTGAAAAAGGTGGAATTGAAAAAAAAATTAGTAACTACAAAAAAAATCCCGTCAAAAATTTTTCTCAAACAATTTTAGTACACTTATAATTAGACTTTCCAGTATTGATATTTTTTAAAATTATTACATCATTTCTGTGCTCTTCGAATTCATGCGGGTTTTTCGTTTCGAGAGCCAAGAAAAATGTCGTTTTTTTTATAGTTGAATAAGTAGCGTCATTCCGAGCCAGAGGCGCCCGTTGGGCAAAAGGACAATCACTGCCTAGGGAGGAAAATGAGAGCGGCAAGAGAGGAGGACGGAAGACCGTGCTTGGGAGAGAGAAAAATATAGGGTTAAGGGTAGAAACTATCTCAAGAAGTGTCGTTCTTATCTGCCCACTCGATGAGAGTCTCACCCATAGCTATGAAACTTTATCAGTTCATTTATGAACTGTTCACACCGGACTCATTTGAGCGAAGGTTGAGAGGAAGTACTGCCTTATTAGATTGGGAGAAAGCAATAAAATCGACCGAGCTCTTCCGCAGAGAGTTTTTTTTACCAGAACAATTGGCTCATTGAAAGCCAATATTCGGTTAGCATGAATTCTGTACTCAAACTTTTAGTATTACTAGTTTTACTTTGTCGGGACATTTAAATATTTGTCTATAACGACCAATGAGAAGAAACTTTTCCCCTTAGGACTTACTGCAATCGTTTTATCGCAATTAAACTGACAACTTTATGGTTTAATAAATTTCTTTAAATGCAGTTTGCAAAATGTGAAAGTTCCTTAATAAATTTGCACTTATTGCACATTTTTAAAAGTCTTGATGGCGGAATTTTATAAGTTTCTGTTAAACAGTCTTTCTCTTCCTATCTTAACTAAGGGTTAAATTCACATATTTGAGTACTAATATAATGTGATGTTCAGGCAAACTGTATTAACTAGATTGACAGTAAATAAAATCAAAATCTACTCCCAAATTGATTGGGATTGTGACTGAAATGGTGTTTTAATTCAGAATGTAAAATGAATTGTTCTTTAATTCATTTGGCTGGATGGTTATTGGTTGACAGTTTAATTGTCGCACAATGAATTTTTTATGTGATACTTAATTGGATAGAGCTATTGGTCTTGGAGAGCTTCGCGTCGTTTCGTTGAGTTTCCACAAATAGGGTGATTGAAGAGAAAACAGCGAATTGATTAATATTTATTTGAAAAGAAAGTTTTTAATACTGTTTTGCCTCGATTTGGTATCCATTACAAAAAATTTGGAGAAAGAGCAATTATCATTAAGTATGCATAAAAAATGTTTAAGACAATGCTACTCTTATTATAGGAACATTACTCTACATTACATTGTGCAAAAAATATTGACTTTTTATTTGCTTCCATAAAATAAGCTTTTCTGATTTTTTTGTGTTGATGATGAAAATATAATGAAAATTCTGAGTTGATTTGGATTTTCAGATCTTTCCAATCCATTCTTACAGCATATTGAGATTTTTGGCAATTGAAAAATTCTTATGCCTTCATGCTTTACATTTTGATGTTCTTCGGGCAATGCTGATGGCTTCAATTGCCGCTATGTCTTTATGGAAATAGAGCTCTGCCCAGATATCAGCGAATTCTAGAAAAGTCAAGATGATAACGATATACGAATCCTACATTGCGATATGCAGGGATGTTCTGTTCACAAGTTTAATGAAGTTTGAAACATTGTTGTTGCTGAAGAAATTTCGTAATCACATAAATGAGAGCGCACCATTTCTTTGAACAGACTATTTAGATGTTCATTTTTATCATTTTGTTGATTTACGTTATTAATTTACGAAGATGGCTTCTTTAATTTTTCATCATAAACCTTTAGTCGGCAGATAGTAAATCGGATTTGCAGACTCTAGGGTGGGCATCTTGTTTTACATTTCTAAGTTTCATCTTCATAGAAAGCTTAAGAGTTTTCAAAGCCATCTGTCGTTTGTTTAACTGCAATTGACTATAAATGTCGAATTATTAGTTAACAAGAAGTGATATTACTGGTAATACATGATTGATGAATACTGATTGCGGATAACTGATATCTGGAGCATTTTCCGTCACCATTCGCATCATATCTTTCTAATACCATTTAATAATTTTAAAAAAATGCTGATTTCATTTCTTCGCATGTGAAGGCTTAAGAGCTGTGATTGTAGTCAGTGTTATCAATGCTGTCATTCCTATTAAAATTTCCTAAGCTATAAAGACTAAGTAACTAATTTTACAAATAAAAAATAGGGTAGAAACGTATTTCATAGAAAAAAAAGTATTTTGGAGGAGGAGGAGGATGATATATCATCATTTACTTAGCAAAATTTATTTGCTTACCAAAATCTTAACGAACTATCTAACGAACCAACCAATATTCAGGTTGTGGTCATGTTCAGGAAGCTAAAAATAATTGATTATCCAAAAGTATATTCCTTTTTCTCTAGAGTTATTTGTACCTGGAATCTACTTTGACAACCGTATTCTGCTCGAAAAGGACGAATGATAGATATAAGTATGTTAGGTTAGGTTCGATATTTTCCACAAAGTGCTTCTGAAGGTATTGAAATTTTGTGCATAATATTTAAACTTAATATTAAATAATATATCCACTTATTCAGTTATTACAATTTATTATTGAGACTAATGTTATTTGTAAAATAATCATAAAGTTATTGAAACTTGAACAGATTTTATTGCGTTTGGCTTTGACAAGGTTTGCACTTTTCTTCAATATGCTTAACAGACATTTCGCGCTGCTTATTAACCTTTTCAATTTATTATATAATAGGAGATAATTTTTAGTACGATATAAAATTGGAATTTAGCTGAACTATTTTTTAATAACAATGACTGCAATAGATAAGTAAATACAAGCACTATAGAGAGTTTCTGGAGTAAATTTCCCAGATTTCTCCATAAATCATTTTTTGATTCTAATCTTCTATAAATTTTCACGCTGTCAATTTGTAAGTTATCATTTCTGTCAAATGGCCACCATAGGAAAAAAGTAGCACTCACTACGGTTTATGTGCGTCATCACGGGAAAAAATATGACTCCCAAGTTGACACTTGACACGAGGAATTCAATAAGCTTTTTACGATTACATTCAATAAGCCAAAAGGAGTATTAAAGAACAGCTTCTTTTTATTATCACCTAGAGATATTAATTTGAATTTCGCAAATGGTTTGAATATCATTGAATATTTCAACATCTTTTCCAGAAATTAATGAAATTATACTCACATTTTATGGCCCACTTTATGATCATTTTTTTTTTTCGTTAATGTTTTTCATTAAGAGATCAAATGTTGAATAATTGCTCAAGTAAGGTTTTATAGGTTATCATTTAATTAGATCCCCCCCCCCCTAAAAATTAGAGATTTTTATTTTATCCCCTTTATTATATTAAATGTATATTTAAAAATCTTTGATATTCGTTGACCGTGCATATAAACATATACTTTCTCTCAACTGATACTGTTACTTAATACAATTTTAATGTACAATATCCATGTGTCAAACGATGTTCAAGGTGAAAGGTGAAATTATTCAATATGTGACCTTGATTCTTACTCGGGCTTAGATTGGTCGATAGCAACATGAAGAGCGAGATTAGTCAACCTCAAAAAATCCGATTCAAGAGTGCATTTTACTTCATTTTTCTCAAAGAATGGGGGTTTATTCCTCAGATTAAGTAATTTTCCGAATAGAATGAAAAATATCGACTGAAGTAATGTAAAATATTTTGAAAAATGTTGATAACAAATCAACTAAGAAAAAAGTGGTGACGGAACCGCTGAGAAACAATGAAGAGATAATACAAGAGGTACATCTTTTCTATGGGTGGTTTAATTTTCTCCTTGTTATTCCTTAAGAAAATCTTTGCATATTATATTTTAAGAACATGTTTAATTGTTTGTTTTTCTTTCATTTTGCAGTTCTTAAATATCCCTTGCATGACATGAAAGAAATATTATTTTAAGATAATTAGGTAAAAATAGGAAATTTTTCGAACATATGTTATACATGTTGGCTAAAATATGTTAAACATGAATATTTTATTTTTTATAATAAATGTTTAAATTTATGTTTCATTTTTTAACTTTGGTGTACAATCATTTTTTAAAAATATATTTTACTTAAATCAAAAGGCTATTGAAATATAATGAGTTAAAAACGTGGAACTTCTTAAGATATTGAACAATTTACAGATTATTTTCTTTTATTTTGAGAACTCTCTTACTTTGATGATGTAAGATTTCGAAATTTCATGCCAATTTTTTAAAGTTTTCAATTGCATCATACAGTTATCTTAAATGCAAAAACTTAATATTTCAGCTTAATATTTTTTTAATGATTACCCAATTATAAGAGGGGAATTTATAATGCATTCCACCTAGAAAGAGAAATTCGGTTAATTTTTTGGGGCGATATGCAGGAAAGCTGAATTCAAAAACTCCCCCGAATATTCCTCTTCATCTAAGGCCGTGTTAGCCGGTGCAGAAGAGGCTCTTGCGAAACTATCTTGGTGAATAACGGGGAAGCAAGATAAACAAAGACGGTTGTTAGTCTTCGTAAATGCAAGAGTGACCTGATGCGGGAAGGTCCAGGCGAAAAATTGTTTAGGTTCGATGTTATGCTAAAATAAAAGCGAGACTCACTTACACCCACTCACACGGTATACTTCCTTTGTGCTTCGCTCCTCTCGTTGGTGCAGATAAGATTACCGCAGTTGCCATCAGTGGTCCCCAGAAACACCTGATGGCCAAGATATTAATTACGATTTCGTAATATTATTTTTAAAAGACCGCATTCTACCGTGATAAGCTTCTTTTCTATCACAAAGCTTTCACTCGAAACTATGGAAACGCTAAAAAAAATTGAAAGCTATTTATTTTTGTTCTATTATCCCCTCTATTGTGATTTCCTTTAACCATAATATCATTCTTTCTGCGACTGAAAGGCAACGTAATCGGAGAAATCCAGACTTGGTTTCTCTGCAAGCCCTTATTGTATTCGCTAATGATTCTTTCCTACTTTATTGTATTCACTGAATCTTGTGTCGAAATTATTTTTCTCCGATTATCATTGTTAAAAATAAATGGTTTTCAGCCTACATTATGGCTAAATACGTGCGCATACCTGGTGTTCTACTCATGCCTCTCACATTCCATTTAATAATCGCAAAGATATAGTGATGAATTAAGGAGTGTAATTAACACCAGAAGAAACAAAAAACTCAAAAAATTTTTTCATTATTGTTAGGATGACCTGTAGCTCACTATACATGACCATGATCGAATAATGCGAAATATAATGCGAGAAAAAAGACCAAACTAATAATTTCAATGCAAAGAAATTACGACGCACTTCATGAGAAAAAATAAGTCGAAAGTTTCTGGCGACAGGAAGTGTGCCAAACAATCTGATTGAATTTGAATAGTTAAATAGTATACAAATCGGATTTTGAGTGTTTTAATAATTATATACATGCAGATACTAAATAATTTTTTAGTTCTTACTGCGTTTTCTCTAGTTTCATTTTCCTACGATATATACTTTTTATTTTAGGATCTGGTAAAATGAAGGAGATTGGAACAGAATACCCTGTATATTTAAAGGAAAACTTAACCCGTTTTCACATTTACAATTTGAAAGTGGAAGAGATAGATCTAATAAAAATATTAATAAATTATTTCTATGGAAACTGAGATGAATCTTTAATCATATAAAGTGAGTAAATGTTAACTCGGTTAATGCTCATTTGGGGAAGTAAACTTTCAAAAATCAAAAAAATGAAAATATTACCTATTAGCAATAATAATTAAAAATATTTTAAAGAAATTATTCAAAATTTGGAAAAGCTCAAATTATTTCGCATCTCATTAAAAATTAAATACTTAATGGAATTCTTAAGTTTTGTTAAAATAGAAATTGAGCGAACAAATTCGTTTTCAATTAAATCTGAAATCCTATTTCCTTAATGGAACACGATAAATATGTACAGCTTGCGACATTACAATATAGGCTACTTTGGTAGTCAAAAAGCGATAATGTGATAGTTATATTGCTTATCATTCAACTTTGAATGCACAATCACGAATTATCTTGTTTAGTAATTATTCGTTCCCTAGAGAATTGCTTTTTTATGAATGTATGAACTTGTAATTCAAGTAATTTTTACTTCCAAATTCAATATTTACTTTTATTGTACCTTCTGAAATGTTATGGATGCGTAAGATCCGTCATAGAGATGGAAAGAAGATAAATGCACGTGTTCAATAAAATTAACTTCAATTGTTGCCCATTATTCATTTTATATAAGAGTAGGGGTTGTATAAATAATTAAAAAAAATATCTTATTACATTATTATTATTCATTTTAATTATTTATATATTATTACATTATTCATTTTCATTTCAAAAATATCTGGGAATTAAAATCAGTTGCTTTAGTTGAGTAATTTCTCTTTCGTTGACTTCAAGTGATCTCCTGGGATAAAATTAGAGTGGAATATTCTAATTTTAAAGATCTCTGCCTTACCTTCCTCGGATAAAATTGGCCCAAAGCTTTAAAATAAATTACATTTACGAAGATAAATCAAATGTAAAAAGGGATTTCACTCGAAGATGCTTTTTTTGAACAATTCAATTTAATCAGTAACTTTGTAAAATTATAACAAACCTTTTAAAAATGCATATGAGAATTAATTCATTTAATGATTGTAATAATAATTCTTGAACTTCGACTTAACTAATAGTTCTGAATTGACTTCCAAGAATAAGTATATTGTCTAACGAAATAAATTCTGCAGATTATTTTTCAAGTTTTCAATAGCATTTAATTTGTGGAGTCACAATAGTGACAGCCGGAAATGTATTGGAAGAGTTCTAGCTTTTGATTGATGATTACACAGGCCAACGATGAAAAAAACGTTTTTAAAGAATTTGCCTTACTCTTGTAGTTTGTGTGCTGAATCCGAATCAGCTTTCAGATTTTTTTCTGTTACGTAACGTTTCCAAGTTATGCACATAGAAACTACATTGTTAAAGTTTCCTGTGTTATTACATTTCATTTTTTCAGAAGTGACGTACAGATGTAGATACAATTGCCGATTATTTAATGTGAATTAAACAATGATCATTAAAGATTTTAAAATATAACAAGTAGTTCAGTTTAATATTGAATTCTTTTGTAAATACTAAATTAAGATATGAAAACAACAGAATTCCTACATAGCGCGTAAATAATTCTTATAAGTGACTTGCAACCAGAACAGTAAATTGCATGACTATCAATCAAGACCCGTAAAGAAGGGAGCTCTTAAGTTTGATCATTTTTATAATGGAATTCGTATAATATATTTGGTCTTAAAAGCATTTTATCGATTACTCAGAAAGCAAATGTTGTTCCAAGAACAAAGTTTTAAGGAAAGCTCGTGGAAAGAAGACGAATGGTTTGCATTTTGAAATCGCCTCTTGGTCAATTTTCCTTACTTTAGATCCCCACATTAAGAGAACACGTAAATAAAACGACAATAAACGAGGAAATAAAATTAAATTTCTCGGTTCTCGGATGATTCTCGGGATTTGCTTATTTCGTTGTTATTTCGATATCGAGTACTTCCATCTCTTTTGCAACCCCCAGAAGGGCAACTCAATGCCCCAAAGGCACACTAACGCCGCAACACTGTGCATGCAACGAACGGCCATAAAGATCACGTCTGTGGAGAGCTGAAGAAACTCACTCCAGGTTTGAATGTTTTTTTATAAATAAAGGCAAAAAGGCTCTCAGTCGGTCTGTCAATTTCAGTATTTGTTTAGGAACTTTATTGGATTGAAACAAAATATTTTTATCCAAGTAGTTCGTGTAAAAATAAAATCTAATTTTCTCATTTGCAAACCTCTTGTATACTTTTCTCATGCAATTTTTTTTATTTTTTGATTTTAATACTTAATGTTACGGTTTTCAAAAATTAAAAAAAAAGAACAAATATTTCCGAAAATCTCTCTTGCGGCTGCAAATGAAGTTTTAAATTTTAGAAGTTAAGAAACGATCGTGTTTGAATGGTAAACACTTTTTGGTAGTTTTTGATCAAACGATTGTATTTTGAAATCTGTTTTTTGGTAGTTTTTAACAAAACAGTTCTCCAATCGAGCGATTTTTTTTAGAAATTGAACATATGGATCTCTATATCGATTGCTCAGCCGTGAAATTTTTTCCCCTAACTTAAACTAGCCTGAAATCAGATGCAATTCAAAGAACAATAAAACGAATAGATGGAGAAGAAAATATGAAACAAAAAGATGAACATTTTTAAGAATTATGGATAACATCACAAAAAATTTCCTTTTAAGAAAGTTTTTTATTCACTATGAAAGCGCATATTTCAAGATTAAAAGCGAATAACACACTGTCGAAAGCGTACTTTTGTGTTATGTTATGAGGAGAAGAAGCCTATTTGGATTAACTTCGTTCGAATGAAGAACTACAAATTGGACGTCCAGGAAAAAAAAAATAAACAATTAAGGAATGGCCAAGTATCGAAAGGCTAAACTAGTCATCGTCACATAAACCATTTGAAATATATTTCCAAAATCTTTGAATCGTTTTTGAAAACATTAGAACAGGTTCCAGTGAATCAAATTCGACCATCTACAAACTTATAAATTACTCTTATATTTTTCATTCATGACACATTACGATTGTATGATATATTACATGCATATCTTAGATTGAAAATTTCCAATGGTATCATAATGGCGTACCATAGCATCTTTAGAACAGTTACTACTGAATCAGTTTCGACAATCTTCGAACTAAATTTATTGAATGGCGAAAACAGTACTTAATAAAGTTATATTCGTTCATGGTTCGTCATTATGAGTTGTTTGATATATTACTGACTATATCTTAGTATTGAAATCATTTAGGAGGTATTAAAATGGTACCTTTGTTCCGATTTCGAGCATCTTCGAATTGATTCGTGCAATAAACCATATTTATCGACTGCGAAAAATTTTTTGAAAATCTTGCATACGCTACGAGAAGATTGAGTTACAGAAAGACAGACAGACAAACAGACAGATGCTGATGAAGCTGAGGAAAAAGTCAATGAGGCAACATCTGCCATTCTCAAGTTATAGCCATGTTATATTCTTTACCAGCATATAACATCTGCAATCTCCGATGTAAATGATCTAGAAGCTCTTTAAAGGGAGGAAGAGATTATGCGATTTGTAGTGAGATGTTACACATTTTATTTCTTCTAAAAGTATCCGATCTTTTATATCTGATGTAACCGCTGTTTTACTCTTTATGCGTTTATGTCTGCCATATATCTCGAAATCAATTTTAAAATTCAATGAAAACTTTTATAATCCAATTTTTATATGCCGTTTTATTAACCTAACGTTAGGCTTTGCTGGTAAAATTAACAATAGAGGGAAAAAAAGAAGAGGTGAAAGGTTAGCATTAACATGGTGAATGATTTAAGACTTCATCTGAGCTGTTTGATATGCTAGCAGTCATGTGGCCACAAAACCACGGCATCTCCAAAGATGTGTAAGCGTCGATTTGAATTGCTTAATCAGATTTGAATTGCTTAATTTGAATTGCTTGTAAAGGTCCTTTGATGTGAAGTCACAGTTAGAAATCTAAAGGGTTAGTTTATATACTATATACCTTACCCGATTTCAGGACAACCTCAACAGTTCTCGATAAGATTTTCACTTGTAGTTTTTTTTTCTGACATAAAGGATTGAGGCCTTGCAGTACGACATGATTTGGCCTGTTGTATCTTTTCCACTATGCTTGACTACTATTCTTGTAACCCTGATGAAGTCGGGAAATAAAGCCGAAACCGGTTAGTTACATTATACCATATAATGATGTACTGCAAGGCCTCAGTTCTTTATCTCAACTTTCTGCTTATGTTAGTGTCATCACCATTAATATCGTTTGCAAATCCGAAGAACGCATAAAATTACATTGCACTGAAGCACATCAGTGTATTTCTTATGAAATTCTAGCATTAGGCAAAGTATCATATAACTTCCTTCCCATTGATAATTTAACGTTGTATCTTAAATATTAGTGCCATGGCCTAAAAGATTTCAACCTCTCTCCCACGCCATCTTTATGGACACGCTAATATTATTTGCCAATCAGATTTGAATGTGTGATCCCTGTACATTATCTATCCATTACTATAGTTTGTTATAAATCCTTTCTAAATGTTCTATTGATTACTGTTATTGCTAAAGAAATAATTTTAATTAAGATATAAATATTTTAAGAATAGTTTGAAACCAATTTGATTAGCTTAATTAGAAAACAGTATTTATTTTTCTCATTAATATTATTTCGTTTTAATATATTATTTCGTGTTAATTTTCGTGTAATCAGTAGTGCAAATTGTTGATTAGAATCTTGAAGATCTAGAGGTTGTAAAATATTGATTTGTCTTATTTTTTCATATCATAACTATCTCCATTCCTATTATACTGTACGTGATAAGGCCTCCTTTTCCTTGTGTTTGCCCTCTCTTTCCCTTATGTTTATTATAATTTGTTGGGGAAATTCAGTATGGAAGATAAAAATAAAATTTTCTTTCTTTTCCGTTCTTTATTTTTATCCTTTTAGCGCGTTTCACGAAACAGAGGCTCTGGATCATTACATCTGTTACCTCTTTTGTTGAACGCCGTAAGAGGTGGCGACCCGCGATACATCCAAGCCTTGATGGCCCACTTCGTCAACAGATGGAATGGTTTTCCTACTGCCAATTCCTTTTTAGGAGGGAAGGGAGGAAGGGATTTGAAATGGTTCAGGCAACGTAGGAGTTCACCCTGTGACAGTCAGGGATCACGAGAATGAATTTCCGTTCGACTAAGTCCCTCCTTAACACCATGATCAATGGAGCTACTGGCAGGAGCGAAAACACCATCCACGTTTAGACCACGTTTGGTTTTTATTGCTCAAAAGTGCATCAACGGCAAAAATATTTACTTTCATGGACGCTGAAAGTCGTCAATAAATGGATATCCAAAAATACGACAATTGTTTATATATTCTCTTCGGTAATGAAAAAGTGTGATTTGTTTTAAAGCAAATTCATATTTCTTATAAAGTTAATCTATCTGCGTATTCATTTATTCATCCAGGTACTGTATGACGGAATGTATGCATCTTAATGTTAACACTCACAAAAATTACCTTAAAGTGATTTACTGTTTGAAATAGTAAATTCAGACTGTTTTTTGATTTACAAAAATGGGATATTTTAAAGATGTGTCGAGTAAAAAATCTTTCATAAAAAAGTGTAAATGTAAAGGCAGTGAAAAAAGATGAAATGAAAACTTTAAAAACCTCTTTCATATTATAAATAAATACATACACAAAGTATTACCCAAAATTTCTGAGAAATTTCTTGTAAAATGCAGAAACCGTACCTTACACCCTAATTTTCACTGTCATCTTCAAGTAGTCATCTCCAGCACGTATTGTATGATTCCAGAGATTTTATGATATTTGGAAGCATTCCTAGAAGTCCGAAGGGTCTAGGGTGTTGTTCAAGACCAGTTACGATTACATTTGCATATCTTCAATGGAGTCAAAACGTCGCCTTTTCATTTTAGGAAAGAGGTAGAAGTCGCAGGGGGCTAGGTCAGAAGATTAGGTAGGGTGGGGGACCTTTTACATATTGATTTTGCCAGGAATTCCTTTACATCGAACGAGATGTGTGTGGACGCGTTGTCATGGTGGAGCAACCAGTCTTTGTTCTTCTACAACTCGGGCCGTTTACGCGAAGCGTTCCCTCATTCTCTTCAAAACCTCGCAGTAAAACTTTCTGTTGACAGTCTGACCAGGTCGAGTAATTTGGAAATTCGCAGAAGCACAAGAAATGCCCCAACGATTACGAAACTTAGCAGAATAGCAGCTGAATGGTGCACCAAGAGGCATCTAGGGGCAGAACCTCGTATTGTTTTTGGTTTGGGCGGAATATTCAAATTCTCGGATATTTTGGGTAGCACCTCGTATATTATTTTTACGCTCAAAGGGTTATTTAATCATCGCATAAAAAGCGGTGATAAAGTACGCCTATAATTAACACTAGAAGAAAGGAACAACCCAAATAAGTACTTTGAATTTGGTCTTTTGCTCATTACACGATTGGTTAAAGAAAGATAGTTCAAATTTACATTTTATTAAGTTACGAACGAATCCTTTCGATGCACTAAACTACACGTTAAATTGTCTTGATGCTTCAAGTACAGTCTAGTGCAAAAAAGTTTAGACTTAAGTTATAGTTGAGCAAGTGAATAGTGAACCTATCTTCATGCAGAAGGGACAGATCCAGTCTAATCTGCCTTGTCTCTCAGTAAGGTCCAACATCCGGTAAGGTCAGTTCCTACAGTGCAGGTAAAAACCTTTTTGCACCCGACTGTACACGAAGCAGAGCTCTCCCAGATCGTTTTAGAACACTCTCAGTTGTCAAAAACTTCTCGAATCATTATAACTGGAAAATGGGTCTAGGACGATTTTTTCACGCCATACTTTCAGATGTTAATAAATAGAGAAAAATAGTAAAGAAAATTCCACAGCCTGGACTCAAACCAGGGACCTTCGATTTACCGTCCCGATGCTGTAGCCACCGTGGACCTGGATGCTGTCGCTATTAAACGTTTCCTATTAGGTTACATATGTTACAGCGCTGCGCCTTGTTCGCAAGCCAGAACTATCTTTACTATTAATTGCGAATATTATAATTGGAAGAAGGGTCTAAGCGGATTATTTCACGCCATACCCCCGGATATTAATAATTAGAGAAAAATAATCATACTTTCAGGCCGTGGAGTTTTCTTTATTATTTATCTCTATTGAATTCTCAAATCATACATATTAATTGCGTTTCTCCAACCACTTGTTGGTTTTTCTTTGCACTGAGATTATTAATATTATTTCAGCAAACTAATTTTGTTTGTGCACTTTTCTATGAAATCGCCATTTTGCATTATGCAATTATGGCGTTGTATAATGAACTTTAGGTCAATTTCAAAAATGATCAAATGAAGCCCTTTGAGTTTTTCTTTCGTCTAGTGTGAATCATGATCCATAATTTATCACCATTTTCTTGTGATAAATAAGTAACATGAGGTGAAAGGAACGCGCTACATTGTAGATTTGTATGTATAGGCCTGGTACATCTCTCATATATGTTATGAATATCTATAATAACGAATGTATTCAGTTATTATTGTTGTTGTTAGATAGATTATGAGATTTGAAGTAAATAACCAACAAATTTTTTGATTAAAATAATAATAAATAAGCTACTGTAGTTTTGTGTCTAGTTCATAGCCCACTGGAAATTGTTTTGCGCATCAAAAAGTTTCAACCGGAGGCAGCAAAGGTCATCAACCTTATTTCCTTTTACTTTCGATTTTGTTTTTTAATTTGGTTCCGAGAACTTTATTCTAGGGAAAAATAATTCAAAGCTGTTTCTAACTGAGCATTGTTTCAAAAAAATCTTAATGCATTAGATTAAATTGTGTATGTGGTATAAGTGGCAGATTTAGTTTTAAACACATGCTACCTTAATTGAGTTTTCTTTCGCTATAGGTTGCAGGAAATTTTCCTAGTTTTTAAATAATTTATATCTTCGTGATCACAGCAGAAGTTAGATGCCATTTAATTCTTGATATCATTAAACTCGATAAAGGTGTATGCGAATTAAATTATCTTGGATTCATTCTTGCCTGATGGATTCATTTTTTAAGATTGTTCTATATTTATTAATTAATGATATCGCTAATTTGGGTTTCACTTTAAAGATAAAGTCTGCTTAAAAGCATATGAATTAATTATGCGCATTCCAGAGAAAAGACAAGAATACATGTAACGGCGAGGTGCATGTTATATGGTTTCAGCATCGCATAGATTTAATAACTTAAGAGGAGCATTTATAAGGTAAAATTTAGAAGCAATTAACGTTGTCAGTGCAAAAGCATGAAACGTATTTTTATATTTTTAAGAATTAAAAATAATTGTGCCAAGAGTTGAGATGGCATTAATCAAACCCCTATCTTGTGTGACGTTATCAGAGATATCAAGTATTATATAACACTTCTTCCCTTTTCCTTCCACCTCAACTCATTAATTTGTTTAGCCTTCCATTTGGTTTTGTGAATTTCCCTCGGCCAAGGATCAGCCAGCGCTTCTGTGATTGCCAGCATTAGGTGGAAGTCACGGCCAATAGCCTTCGATTCTGCCGAGGGAGGAAGAGGAGCGCAAACGAGTGCCGAAGATCAACGGAGATTAGCCCGGCAAACTGGGTCTCCCATTCAGACCGATAATGCAACGCAACGCAGAAATCGTTGTCGCCTCGCGTTCAAAGGTCAAGCCAAGATTTAAGATTTTCAGTCAGTGACCGGGAAATCCTTTCCTATTCTGAAAATTAATGAAAAGTGGTAGTTTCTGCCTCTCTCCTGGTGTACCAAATTCGTTTTCTTAAAAGAAATTATGAGCGAAATTAATATAGAGATTAATATAGAGCTGAATGTAGAGATTACATAATCGCTGGTATTAGAAAGCTGAATGAAGAAAAAGTGTTGTTTTAATTAGAAATTAGAAATTTGTGAATGGCAAGGGGATTAATGCTTTTGTGTGCTGCGACTTAAGTGAAGACGATGGTATTTTATTAATTAAAAGTCGAATAAAACTTTTGAAATTACGAGTCAGATTGTGCAATATTGTCAAAAATGTGCAAATATCTTAACCTCGAAACGGATACGGTATATCTTCAAGCAATAGATTTGCGATTAAAATCACACGACAACAGGATGTAGTACGTTTTTATTGCCTCTTCTCCAGGTAAAATAAAGGTTCTTTATATATATTAGATGTTTAGTTGTTGTCGCGTCAGTTGTAGATAAGATTAAATGTTAAGAGCGCGAACACTTAGACTTGTCAGTTGCTATACAGCAGTATATGACTCTGAGATTTTCATTAATCATTTCAATGTATCGGAGAAATTTTGACAGCTTAATATTATATTGAATTGCCTCATATAGAAAAGCAAACAGAACCCTTCGTAATCATTGCCTTGGATATTAGGCGCGTGTTTTTGACATGTTTAAGTTTGAATTTCCTAAAGAAACGTTTCAGGTTGCTTGAAAGGAATATTCTCTCCTTTTAATTTATGATATCATAAGCAACGATTTTAGAGGATTAAGTGACTTAATAGCCGTGCTCTAAAAAAAGGAGCTATTATTGTAGATGAGATAACAAGATAAAAATTTTTCCAGGTTAATGGTTATAAGATGGTTGGCACAATTGATTGCCTTGCATTCGGAAACGTTGATTTTTGTGAAAGTTAAACATTTAGAAACGTTCATTAGGGATCATTAATTTTTTTGGAAAATTAGATTTTATTCTTTCTTTAGAAATTTAAATAATGTTTATTTGTGAAGAAAAAATTAAGCTAAATTAACTTAAAAACTTTAAAGCAGTCTTCCTTGTTCTGAAGTTTTAAAGAGAGCACAGCAGTTTGAACGGAAATTTGCAATTTCGTTTTAATCTTCCTTAAAAATCATTATTTAAATTGATGGTTTCGTAAATCGTGGACCATTTATTTTACGCTGTCAATGTTTCTAAATTTCAAAGCAGATGTCGAGGCTGTTGCTAAGCCAAGTGGAAGAATAGAAATATACAATCAACCAAAACCTTTTTAATCTTATGGAAACATTTGAAATATTTAAATTTATGGAAAAATACAACTTTTTAAAACTATTAATTTGATATTATAAAATAAGGACTACTGAAATTAGCAAAGGGTAGAATCTTTAATTGCCTACGCGTTTCGTAATAATTACATCTTCAGGGAAACAATACAACTACATACAATTAAAACTATTAATTTGAGTTAAATATGCAATTTTTTTCTGTGTTCGCTTTAGAATTTCTAATTTTTATGTGATCGAAATATAATGCTTAATTACTTTTTTGTATGCTTGTAGTAAAGCTCTAATTCTAACGGTAAATATGTAGCATTAAAAAAAAGTCATTTTTTAAATTGATACATGATTTCTTGCTTAAAGAAGCATTCAAAATGGTGCTCACCATGAAATTAAAATCAATATAGACATTTATTGAATACACTAATGTTTCAAAAATGAGAGGCTTCAGTTCTTCATGATTGCAATCAACAAGAACGTAATCATGAAAATGTTTGACCCCGGAATGTGTAAAAGATAATAGTCATGTTGAATTCTCTGGATTGTGTAAAGAAATTAGACATGTGAAAGGGTGCAAAGGTCCCTAACTATTGACGCGCTCATAAACCTAAAAAAAAAAAACCAACCAACCAATCAAAAATTTATATAAATTTTACAGCTGATCACTACATGTATTGATATCCAAGAAAAGAGATGTTTTTTAATATGCATGCGATTGGCATAAATTCCG
Source organism: Rhysida immarginata (assembly GCA_023313115.1). Lineage (NCBI taxonomy): Eukaryota > Metazoa > Arthropoda > Chilopoda > Scolopendromorpha > Scolopendridae > Rhysida > Rhysida immarginata. The sequence continues at coordinate 8,400,448 of JAHWFO010060970.1, forward strand.
GAATGATTAAGTGGATCTTCATAGATAACAATTTCACTTTTCATCGTACAAAATTATTCAGGAATGGTCCCAGGGGCATCACAGCAACTTTTAGCATCTAGCATCTACTGTGGCCGTTAATCTTTAGAGAACGCTAATTATACGTTGGAAAAACTGATTTGAAAGAGTCATCCACTTTATCCAATCTGAACTATTTTATATGTTTGGTCCTATCTAGACGTAGATTCATTTAATCATTTTGAGGAATTCATGCCCAATCGCATGCATAAAAGGGGTTAAATACGATATCGTGTTAGTTTGTGTGGTAGTGCAGTTGAACCATGACACATCACCATCAAAGCTGGGGCTTATTCGAAATGAAATATAACATAATTAAAACAAGATATAAATTATTAATACATAAATGTGTCTTTCAAAAATTATTTTCTTATATTTTTATTTTCACGAAATATACTCTTTCGGGAAGTCGGAAAATTCGACGTATTGTCCGCCCACCAAGGGTTATTGATGCAAATATTAACGCTGCTACTTTCGTAGGTTGCAGATCAACAAAGTGATTAAGATTAATATTTAAATAGTATTTTCAAAGCATGAAGTGAGGAACAATGCATCACTGAGATATCCTAATTTTAGACACACTTGGGAGATGTTTCGTGACAGAATGCTATCATGTTCGGTAACAGCTTTTAGAATGCTTTTCACAAAGTTATAAATATCCTCACCTACCTTCGGACTAAAACTGGAGGTGTTAGGTATATAAAGACGAATGCTATAATAGTAATAGCATATCTTTGCACGTATCACGAATGCCGCAATAATGTACGAGGGGCGATTGATAAATAAGGTCTCCATGGCTGTAACTTTTTTATTTGTTAACCGATTTTCAAAATTCTTTTTGTATCTTATACTCACATTTGTCCTCTATGTAATGCACTATTCACTTTTCGACATAGTCCCCATTCCTTTCCAAGCATTGCGCCACGCGTGACTAGTTGGGTGAACCCGTCGGAGAGGAATTCCGGAGTTGTTGTCGACACCAGGATTAAATGGCAGCGTTTACCTCGCCGTAAGAACCAACTCATATCCCTTAAGTCTTCTTTGGGAAATGGTGAGAGTCGCAATGTGCAAAGTTTTTCATTTTTGAACTGCAATTTTTCATCTTTGAACTGTAGGCGCTGCAACGCCTCTGGTGTGTGGTGACTCGTGTGCGGCCGGACGTTATCGTACTCCAGAAGAGGGTCCAAAGCTGCTATTCAATCCTGGTGTCGACAACAACTCCGGAATTCCTCTCCGACGGGTTCACCCAACTAGTCACGCGTTGGCGCAATGCGTGGAAAGGGATGGGGACTATGTCGAAAAGTGAATAGTACATTACATAGAGGACAAATGTGAGTATAAGATACAAAAAGAAATTTGAAAATGGTTAACAAATAAAAAAGTTACAGCCATGGAGACCTTATTTATCAATCGCCCCTCGTATATCTCCGGAATATCTTAAGCGACTTTTCATTTAGCGACTTTTAAGCGATTTTTGATACGGTGAATTTTGGAATTCTTGAAAAAAGCCTGAAAATCGCGACATGTATTAGGTTGTTTGTAATTTAGTGATTTTCCGTTATCCCGACTGGTCTAGTCTAATTGGAATCAGTTTGGAAAACACAGCGTCCCAAAAAGATGATTTTCAAACATTTGTCGCTCTCTCAAGATCATGGAAAAGAAGATACTGACACCACAGAACACGTTTGCGCCTTGAATTTATTACTGTATCAGTTCTCCTTGATAAATAAAAGATTTCCAAATTTATAAAACCTATTAATTAATAAACTCACGAGAGGAAAGTCACAAAAACTAGTGTCGGCGGATACCAGCTACATCAGTCATGATTCTCCACATGGATTAGCTAAGATTATTCTTAGGATGCATAGCGAATTAGATTGAACTTAATTGGCTATGAAAAAGACGCCTAAAAACATTTGGAAACCAAACCTCGCCAGATCTTGAAAAGTCGCCTGAAAAACGCGTACTTGTCAAAATCTCGCTAATTGGAAAACGAGTCCGTGTATTATAGTCTTCGCTTTAGTCTGTGTTAAGTTTCACATTAGATGGATATCTTTGGGTATGAATACGTTAATCTCTCTATATTAATGATCGAGAACAATTTTTGATAGCAGTGCGTTTAATGTAAATGATATTTATGATGTTCGTGCAATTCAATATTGCTAAAACGGTCATTTATAAACTGACAACAACTTCTGGAATAAGCAGCATGGTAGAACAACTAATGCGCTATTAACCATCATCACGGGCTTAACATGTACAAACTAATGACGACAGAATGTATAACACAGTAGAAGATATACTTTTCAGTCAGGTCATAGGATGAACGTTAATCAGCATCTTAAATGCTTTACCATATTGCTTATTCCAGAAGATATTATCCATGTATAAACTTACTTGGTTATTTTAAAGTATTTGATTAGAAGTTAATTACTGGGGAGGTCGTGGCCTGGTGGGCTTTCACTGAGCACAACTTCTGTGAAGTTAAGCAACATCTGGCACGGCTAGTTACTGGATGGGCGATCATCAGTGACACACGATCTTCTCCCCCCCCCCCCGGTTGCTACGACCATCATATAATCGTTAATCCAGGTTCATCCAGGGACCCAACTCGTCGGCCCCTAGCCATACAGGCCCTGGATGGGCGTATTGGATTACATTAAATTAAATAATAAAAAAAGTTATGTAATATTTTATGAAATTAATAAGTTAGTATCAATAAAACCATTTATAACCTTACTGAATTATATTTTCTATTTTTTCAAGGGAGCCGACAAACAAAATCCAGTTCACAAAAGACGGTGATGGAGATGAGTGACGTAAACGAAACGATGAACCTCAATGAGACGTTTAATGAGACGACCAACGAGACTATCACCGTGACATTGGAAGACATTTCGGATGAACCACAATTTTTTTCAGTGCCAAAATCCATTCAAGCCATAATGTTTGTCATGTACATAGCCATAACGATAGCGGCTGTCGGTGGGAATGGTATAGTCTGCTACATCGTTCTAGCTCACCAGCGAATGCGGAGTGTGACCAATATCTTCATCGTCAACTTAGCCGTCGGCGACATCATGATGGCAGTACTCTGTATCCCTTTCACCTTCATCGCCAACCTTGTGCTCATGTATTGGCCCTTTGGTTCCATCATGTGCCCTTTGGTAACTTACGCCCAAGCGGTATCTGTGTTCATCAGCGCCTATACCCTTGTCGCCATCAGTATTGATCGGTATATCGCCATCATATACCCGCTCAAACCACGCATGAGTAAACTTCAAGCCAAAATTATCATTTTGGTTGTGTGGGTGGTGGCAGTGATAACTCCATTGCCCACTGCCATTTTATCTCAACTGGAGCCTATGCTTAACGGTACTGATTATTATGTATGTACGGAGAGCTGGGATACAAACGAACAACGTTATCATTACAGTATGGCACTTATGGTGCTGCAGTATTTCTTCCCTCTTTTCGTGCTTATTTTCACTTACACGCGAATAGCCGTTGTCGTCTGGGGAAAGAAGGCTCCTGGAGAGGCAGAGAACGCCAGGGACCAGCGTCAAGCTGCCTCCAAACGAAAGGTAAAATATTATTTCTCTGATTAGAAACCTAAGAAATTTTTTTAAATTCATAATTGCTTCAATTAACTTTCATGAATTATTACGCTATTGGTTTATCGTGGAATATTCAGTCAAAAAATTAGAATTTATATGAATTCCGATTGGTTAACTGACATCCCATTTTTTCACTTGGCTGATCTTAAATACTATTAAAATTTCATTCATTGTTCATATAAAGGTAATTCCATAAAATACAGAATATCTTAAAAACCAATCTCATAGGGAATATTGAAATGTTGCATCTAATAGGAAAAGTATTGCGACAACAAATATTCGAATTGATGTCCCTCTTGAGACTTGAAGATGGCATACGGGTATATGGAAAACTCGGTGTACATTGCGTAAAATTATTGATGTGATATCGTGGCAAGCAGCATGAATGTTGTCTTAGAGATTTGCAAAGGAACGTGGATGTGTTTTGCACAAAACAGACCCATAGAACCTTTCAATGTTCCCTATGAGACTGGACTTTGGGACACCCAGTTTATCTTCCTATATATCGAACATTCTAAAATGTGTTTAAAACTTTATATCGAACAAGTGGAGCAGAAATTAAGAGTTGACACATTGTATTAGTGGTTTGGGTAAGCTGATTATTTTGGCTTGTTCTGAGAAAGCCTGTCGAATGTAATTGACCTGATGTCAAAGTTAATTGACAAGGTATGATCGAGCTTTTACAGAAATGTAGTGTTTGTATGGGAGACTATGCACCTTTTAACTGTTCTCGAGAAATTGCGGTGTTAATTGTAGCGCTTTCCTTTTAACCCCACTACAGTAAATTTTCTTAAACCCTCAGACTATTGCGAGTTTACGCCCAGTCATTTTTTATAATGTTTTTTGCTCCTTTTTCTTGAAAAAAGAAACAGGGCGAGTCAAAAGTCAATGGACATAGCTGTATTTCGGAAATATTTGTACCGAAAGAGAATCAGTCGCGCACGCATATGCGATATCACTTTTCAGAAATACTGAAACTGTTGAACAGGCCGATCAAAAACATCAACCTCGACTATGGTGTTGGCAGTATTTGCAAAGAGTCCACAACGTAGCACAAGACAGCTTTCAGCTGAGTGTGGACTCAGCAAATCATCCATAGCATGGATTCTGCGTACCAACAAGCGGAATCCATTCAAAGTTCAGATGCAGCCAAAACTGTCCAGGATGATGTGGAGAGACATAAGGAGTTCTGTACCACGGCTCTGGACAACTATCGACTGGATCCTTCATTTGCATATAACATTGTGTTCAGTGATGAGATAAATTTTTATGTCCATGGTAAGGTGAACCGTCAGAACATGTGATATTGGGGCGATATGAACAACTCCATCCAAAATCGTTGGTGATGTTAAAGTTATTGTGTAGTGTGGGTTATCCGTTTAATTGGACCAACTTTCATAGACAGTACCATAAATGCTGATGAATACCTGTGAATGTTACAGAACATTGTGTTCCCGTTACTGTTGATTGAAGATGGTAGTTTTCCCAAGTTCTTTTCCAACAGGATGGGACACCACTACACTAGAGACTTAATGTCCGTCAATGGCTAGATGGGCAATTATCTGTTCAGATTGGATTGGCTGGCAGATCCTATGGAGTGTCTACCACGTTCCCTAGATCTCATATCGCTAGATTTTTACTTCTAGGGCCACTTGAAACAATGTGTTTGCTGTGAAAATCCAAAGTTAACGTCACTTTCATCAACACATCCTACGGGCCTGTGACATTATTACAATCGACGTTCTTGTGCTCGAGTATAATGAATAAAAGGCTTTGAGCTCTGTATCCAGCTGAACATATCCTTTAGCTGCTGCAACCCAGTTTTCAATGTGTGTTTTTGTTTGGAAAGTGGCAATGATTTTGTTAATAACTTGTGAACCACAACAGATAACTGAAATCCGATTGCAGGAATGAACTTCAAAGAAAAACTCGTGTTATTTGATATGCCACATGATTCCCTTCCTATTTAAGAAAATGAACCTTGGCCCAAAATCGTGGATTTTAAGAATCGGTCAAACTCCAAAAGATAGAGCATTATCCTATTCCATGCTAGCATGATCACATCGTTCATTTTACACATCATTTTCGAAATGCAGCTAGGTCCAGTGGCTTTTTTGCCCTGTACTTAGAATTCGAATAGGTGCATAAAATGTGTTTTTCTAATGAAATATTGGCGATTTTGACTTGCAAAATGCATTCTTCAAAAGAATCAAGAGTCAACATTTCTACTCAATATCACCTTTATACGGATTATGGGAATAATACAATTACATTTACACGGATTTACAAATGTTCCAACCATGTTCCAGGAACTAGAAGATAGTATCGTTGAAGAGAGTGCAAATGTTCTACAAGCATTCATGTTTGAATGGTTATAAGTGATAATTAAAGTTCGTGAGGCCCAATCTCTTACTAACTACAAAAATAAATAAAACTGTAAAATACAAAATTTATTATTTGAATTTTCATCGTTATCTTTGACGCTACATCACATTTCATGTTGCTATACAAAGAAAACATTTATTTGACCACGTTTATTTTCTTACGATAATACAGTTCCATTCTCTTCATTCTGTGAGTTTCCTTACAAGTTATCATTTCTCTGCTTTGCCATTTGCTTCGTATCTCCACTTGTGACCCTTTAATTCTTTTGATGAATGTAGTTTAAGGCGTGCTTTTCGCGAAATAGTATAAGAGCATGTGGAAGTAATACGCAAAGATACTCGCACATATTTGAACGATTGTAGAAGTATTCCCAGAAGCTGTATCATTTTCACGGTTTCCGTTCCCCTTTTTAGAAAGTTGTAAAAAGTTTTATGCACGTTTTTTAAAAATCACTCACTATTAAAAATCGCAGCGGACACACAAATTGTATTACAAAATGTTTTCTTTCTTAAATACTCCAAGAAACTTGGGGTATTTTCATAGGCATTAGGTCCCCTAACTATTATGCAATTGATAACATATAGAATAGAAAGATAGTATGGTACTTTTGATTATTGCCTTGTAATGGCAAAGAATTATGCGAAAGTTAATTCTCGGAAACTTACTTTTTTGCAGAACTCGTAATTTAATAAACAAAGAAAGTTTAGATAATTTATTCATTTCAAAATTTTTGACAATAAGTATTTTCATTAAAAGCAGCATATATTTTGAAAGAAACGATTATTACTTTTCATTTTGTGATCTTGGACGTTTGTGTGCTCTGTAATCCTCAGTAGGAAAAGTATGTCAGATTCAGGGGCGGACGTCAGTGAAAGGTTGGTAGAAGGATTTGTGACAGGACAAATAGCAGAAACTTGCTTTTCTTTCATTTTCTGTCCCCCCTCCCTCTTAAAAAAATAATCGACCGGAAAGCGAATCAACTTTGGACGTTTGTCGATATTTCTCAGCGTTGAGTTAACGACCGATTTAAGGTTTACGATGTAAGCACAGAAAAAAAAGATATGAAGACAAGATAGAAAAAAGAAATGCTCGGAAATCATAAATTGTGTTTTACAACTTCCTTTGGGAAGAAACCCAGAAGGCAGATAGCAAAATCAACTTATGAGTAGGAAAAAAGAACTTAAATTGATAATGTTAAATTCTAAAAATCGATTAGCTATTCATTTTATTAAATAGTACAAATGATATTAAAAATAACAGAAAACTGCTATTCATAGAACATTAAACATTAAAATACATGAAATACATAATTAAAAAAATATATAGACTGATGCAACTAACTGTAAAATGTTATTTTCAATTATTTTAAACTTGATATGAAATTACTCTGTCCTGTTTTGATACAGAGGTTTACTCACGTTTACGTGAACAAAATTGGAATGCGCATGGTTCGCATGATTGTTACCGCTCATAATCAAGATTTGAAAATTAGACGACGCGTCAGTACAAGGCTTATGTTCAGTAATTACGGCCACGCCATATCGTAGAGAACTATACAACCAGCGGAAATGGTATAAGCGACACTAGATTAGAAAAAAGTGGTAACGCTAGATGAAGCATGGATCGATTTAAGCAGCTGCAGCAAGATTCGAGCAATCTTTTATCGCAGAAAGTGTCCAAATGGCGCGGAGACTTTGTGCGATAATGCAAGGAAAGTTTTCTAAATGATTTATATTCGTTCCCGCATTAAGCTATAACGGTAAATTATCGCTGCGCAGAGTATTTCCAAAAAGCAAAATTAGTGCCGCCTACTATCATAAAAACATACTGATCCAATTTATCGCTCTGATATCCTATTTCGACGGTCCAGAAAAAAATCAGATTTGGCTTCATCAGGTTAGTGCTTCAAGCTAGACGGTAAATTCATGAATAAGACGCCCGTAACATTCCAGTGAAGTCGCCAGATACTGCTCCTATGAACTAATGTGGTTTTGATCTATTCGTAAAGTCTTGGAAATCAATGTCCTCACATCTTAGATGGTCCGTGGAAAGCCTGCAATGAAGCTTGGGATACCAAGCCGCTCTGTGCCCTTCAGCGCGCACTGTTGCAGTGGATATTCCAAGACACAAGGCCAACACTTGGAATACAACAGATGCTGCCACATGAGTTTCCATTGGCATTACAAAGCGTTCCAATTTCGTTCACATGAACGTGAATGAACCTCTGTAGGGAAGTCTCGGATAGATGGTCATAGTTTTTTTGGAGCCCAAAATCATGTACTTTCCTTTCATTTTAAAATCTGAAAAAAAAATTCTCCCGTATACAGGGTGAATACAAAAGTCTGAACCCCCCTTTTATTTTTTGAACCGAAGCAGATATGTCAATTTTGATGAATCCAATGAATCGGAAGTTGTGGGTGGCCTATCCCATGGTGCACTTTTCATCATCCCAAATATGCAAATTAGGACACATTCAAAATTTATCTCAAAAACCGTAAGGGATAGAGAAAAAAACCCAATTGCAAACTTGTTCAGCATAAAAAAACAAACAAAACAAAAAAAAATCATCCAAATCGGACCAACCAATCACCCACAATCACGTCACACTGCACAAACAAATTACTTCAGTTTTAAAAAAAAGTTAACCAACAAAATGCTCGATGTGACGACCGTGGGCACCATAACACAATTGGGCAAGGAACTTAACTGACGCCAAGACATCGGCAAGCATGGCTGGTGTCACTCCTCGGCACGCTTCCTGGGTTCGTTGAACCAGATCCTCCAGTGAGGCTTGTTGCGTAGCATAAACCTTGTCCTTCAGGTATCTCCACAAGAAAAAGTCAAATGGTGTAAAATCAGGGGAGCGGGATGGCCAACGAACTGGTCCTCCTCGGCCAATCCATTGTTGTCCAAACATCTCACTTAGACGCTCGCGAACTCTCAACCCGTAATGTGGAGGAGCTCCATCATGCTGAAACCACGTGCGCTGATACGAGGCCAATGGCAAATTGTCAATGAAGTCTGTGACTACCACGTGGAGAATTTCAGCCCGGTAGCGTTCTGCAGTCAGTGTTCCATCGTAAAAATACGGTCCAACCACAGTGTCATTGTACAGTCCACACCACACATTGATTCTCCAGTTCACTTGATGAGTTGCTTCTCGCAGACATCGTGGGTTTTCGTCTGCCCAATGATGATGGTTGTGCCTGTTGATAACTCCATCCCTGGTGAACTAGGCTTCATCTGTCCACAACACCTCATGAATGAAGTTTGGATTCTCATCCAGGCAGATCAGTAACCAGTTGCAGAAGGCGGCCCTAGCAACATAATCCAATGGCAGTAACTCCTGGTGACACTGAATATGGTATGGGTGAAAATGATGTGCGTGTAGAATGTTCAAAGCAGTTCTCTGATGGCACCCAACATCTGCAGCAATTGCTCTGCTGCTTGTGTGGGGATTTGCAGCAACTGCAGCCAGAACTAGTGTTGTTGTATCCTCGTTGCCTTGTGCCCTTTGTCGTCCTCGTTCTGCATTAACATTCCCTGTAGCCTCGAATCTTTGAATAATGTGACGCATTGTTTGACGAGTTGGATGGCGTTCGTTAGGGTATCTGTCTCGATACAACCTAACTGCAGCATGTAGGTTTCTCCTTGTCTCTCCGAAGCAGAAGATCATGTAGACCAATTTCGGAACTCCTTGCCATCCTGGAATTGTTCTGTCTTCTGTGTGCTGAAACATGCCTTTTATTTGCTTTTCCGCATGAAAGTGAATGTGAGTATGGTAATTTATGTTAATTTTTTGATTTGCATGCTTTACATGGTGGAAATATCAACATTCAGTTTTCCTTGTGCAGTGTGACTGTTTGTAAGCTACAAACAGTTCACCACGTGATTGTGGGTGATTGGTTGGTCCGATTTGGATGATTTTTTTTGTTTTGTTTGTTTTTTTATGCTGAACAAGTTTGCAATTGGGTTTTTTTCTCCATCCCTTACGGTTTTTGAGATAAATTTTGAATGTGTCCTAATTTGCATATTTGGGATGATGAAAAGTGCAACATGGGATAGGCCACCCACAACTTCCTATTCATTGGATTCATCAAAGTTGACATATCTGCTTCGGTTCAAAAAATAAAAGGGGGGTTCAGACTTTTGTATTCACCCTGTATATTAACTATAAGCTTTGATAAAATATGATCGGTTGTTAGAAATTATTATATTAAAAAATAACAAAGCAAATAGAATGTAGTATTTGTATGTGTATTATCATTCCGTTAATGTATTATCAATTCAGTCATGCTGAAAGAAGGCCGCGTAGCCACCGAAATGTACATACATGTTCATTAAATTTCTTTGTGGAAAAGCGGTTGGTTTATGTCTCCTATTGATAGTTTTCACATCCACAGTCAATAAGGTATTTACTCTTTTTAAAGCAAACAGATTTTTAATGATCCTAGGATAGATAACCAAATGTGTAGGTCAGATAGGCAATAAAAGAAATACTACAATAACGGACGTTTTGGACATTTTAAATTAGAAAAAAAAGATACCTTTAAAAAATATTTGTACTTCGAAATGAAGATGTGTTCACCTTATTGCAGCGATATTTTGAGAGTCTCTCCTAGGAAAAAAAATGGACCATCTCTCCTAATCGTCGAGGAGAGATGGTCACAGGGCAAAAACAAAAACATTTGCAGCCATCGGTAACAAAACCAATTCCGGAAGGGTGGAACGTTTATCCTGGTCATAGAAATACGATACAGGCCAATTGCTGTTGCTTATCACTATCTTTATGCGGAAGACCTTTCAGGTGTGTAAAAAACAAAAAATGGGGAAATAACTTAGGATTAGAGTGCGCCAGCATGAATCGGCGATTTGCACGTTAGCAGCCATGGCTAATGCTTTAAACCACGTGATCTATAGCGTTCTCTTGCAGTAATAAAATTTAAGTAATTGATTGGCCATCTCTCCTATACTTATCCTATGCCGAGTGAGTATAAAGTATTTCCTGATTAAATAAACTTCATATTCAGATAAAAGCACTAAAGTTGAACGACCCGTCGACCATTGAAAAGAGGGGATCGTAAAGTTCATTAAGGTTTGTTAATAGAGGTTCCTCCAATTCCAGTAGTCTTCAATAAGACGACCCAACAATAGAAAGCGTATTGTAGTGTCTTTAGAAATTTTTGCAAGACCTAGACGAGTTAAGGGTTAGTAAAAATACAGAGCAGTGTCTCCATACTACTCAACTTCTGAGTTTAATTTTTTTTAAATTCTGAGTAATTTGGCAAAGCGAAAAAATTTTATTTTCCATTTATGAAATCTACGTGTAAGCATTTAAGATGTCAAATTGGAAATTAAATTAATAAAATGGAATAGTAAAACCAAATATAGAAGTATGGCCATCCGTAGCTAGCGGATTTTCGTGAATTTTAACGTTTTTTTCCTCGTGCAAATTTCTTAACGATAAATTAAAAAAAAATCGGTTATTTATTAAGACGCACTGCTTATGTTAAATGCCAGTTGTGATGTACCGACTGAACAGTCCCCCCCCCCTGGGCTTTTTGTTTTATTTTGTATGCAGATGTCAAATAAACACCAGATACTGTTTTATTTCGCCATGTACATTTCGCATACTGTGAAACTTCTTAAAAGAAAACTTTTTATCGTTTAGACACATTGCAGGATTTGCAAATTATTGATGGCTTGAATCAATTCCCTCATCAATTCAACAGTTCATATCTTCCTCAACTGTTACTCACTGCAGGTCAATGCAATCTCTTGCTGCAAGCCTGATAACATTTGGTACTTCGAAATATCTTTTTCCTTAGAAACCAATGATTTGAGGATTTTGCACGGTTTTGGTACTAAAGTTTTATTGAGAATTTTTGATAAATTGATAAATTTTATTAATAATTACTTTTTAAATTATATTACAATGTGAAATAACCAAATGAACTCTAGTTTCCTTTTTGATATTATAAATTTTGTATATTTTTATACTTTCCCATTCGTCATTAGAAGAAATGTAGCGATCCGTGGTAACGAAATGAAAGCCAAGCTCTCCGTCTTCAGATCTATCTTTGTCTCCATTTCACTTATGGTCATGAATCTTGGTTAATGACTGAAAGAGTGCGATCGCAGATATAAGCGGCTGAAATGAGATTTGAAAGGTATGGCTGGTGTTAAGCCGCACAATAAGGGAGTCTTTAAATGTTAAGCGGCTACTTCTCCGCATTGAGAGATCTCAGTTGCGCTGGTATGGCCACGCGATACGGATGGCGCAAATTGGTCTTCCTAGGCAGTTATTTTCCAAGCCGGTGGATAAGAGACCAGGGGGTGGCTAGACTACATGGAGAATCTGGGTTCGAGAATAATTAGCAGGGAGGACATACGCCTGTTAGCGGAAGATCGCGATCGCTGGAGATCCTCCATAGGGCTGCTGCCCCCGCGACCCTAATGGATAAGCGGGTTTGAAAAGTAATTAAGTCATTAAAAGACCATCTTTTAACTATCATGGGAGGATGAATAACTGACTTGTTTATTCAGTATGATGTATAAATTATTATCTTCATCTTGTCAAAGACTTACATCAATTTTACAAGGTTAGACAAAATAATAAATAAGACTGACACTACTTTGAACGTATTCAAGCATCTCCAACCACGTTGCGCTCGGTAAAGAGAAAACTGCAAAATAATTATAAAGATCCGCGAAATTTCTAAGTGCACTGGTTCGAATCTAGACTCGAATGAAGTAAGTTTTCCTTTCGTTTTTATTTTCGACAGCGAATACGTTGAGATTCGTTGAGATTATTCGATATGGTTTCCTGTAATTCGTTGTTTAATTTCAACAATACTCGGTCTGTGTGAGCTTTGTAGCATTGTTGAAAATAAACAATGAATTACGGAAACCATAATGCCCGAAATGGCCGAAGAGAATTCCTTTTCCTACTGGATATTGCATCTGCCACAAATAACAGCAAATTTTCACCAAATATCAAACCATTCTATTTTCTAAATATTTTATAGATACTAAAAAGTTTTAGTTGTATACAGGGTAGTCTTGTAAATTAAAAAAAACCTAACAAGTAAGTTGAAATTTGTTTAACCACATTCAGTGTCCCACAAAGGACTTCCTTATTTTAAGAGTAATTATCGCGGAAACTGAGATCGATAGAAGAATGAAACAAGTGGTATGTTTATTTCGAAAGCCGTAAAATTCTAATACGGAAGTTTCAAATTTAGTTACAAATTAGTTACAAATATTGCCGACAGGTAGCGCTGTACGCTATAGTCGCAGTACGAAGTTCGAGAAATAGGTTATAAACTATCCTTTGCAAGCAGCCATTGCAACCACATCACAATCGATTCAAAATGTGCACCTTTCGAGCACAGAGATGGTGCACGAAGAGTGAAAGTTCAGTAAGCTACGTACAGCACCACATGTAGGCAACATTTGGCTGTGTATCAGTGCCTAGTTTAGATTTTGTCTAAAAATTGTTTGGCCTAGTACAGACAAAGTATCTGGATTTGGTTTACTGATATTGCTAGAATGTCGTGTGCACTATACTCAAAAGTTTATTTAAGAAGAAAAATTTTATTCAAAAAACCATTCCTTACATCTAACATTAGAAGTCTTTTTAAAATTTACTTATGTCATCCTCTCATGCTTATAATGTAAAGGTGAATGTTTGAAAATTTTATCCTTTGAAATTCTCTTGCTGATCGATAAGTAATTTAGAAATGACCATTTTAAAAAATATGAGGTATAATTACATATAAACTCATTTTATTATTCTTATCAAGTTGTAAATTATTTAAAACTTGAACGCTGTTATCATTTTGTGTCCACGGTTGCTTAAGAGACCCATTATTAAATTTCTAAATGTCGTTCCATGTTTACTTAAGTCCATCATTTCCTCCTTGGTGGAACTCTGCTTCAAGTGGGTTGCTAATAGTTTCTCGTGAGTGTGCTGAAAGCAAGTGGCATTGGGGTCTGGCACGTTGCTGCCCTCCTTCTTTCAAACAGCCGTTGAGTATCCCCGAGGGTGGCATCCATAAGGAACCGAACGAGACGGGTGGACATCGGCAGACCCATCGAAGGAGGTCCTTCCTCCTCTCCTCCTCCCCCTTCTCTTTCCATCCGCCCCCGACCATCCGTTTGTAAAGTTATCGGCAATCAATACGAAGATAGTGAAAAAGGAAAGCTATTCTTCCATCTAATTTTTTTCAAGAGTACATCCTGAAGCGACATAGCAAAGATAACGATCTGTTTATTGCTGGTGTTTTAAGCAAATTTAAGAAGACAAGGGAATGCAACTTATCCAGTATGAATTTTAAAGGTTAACATATATTATTGAATTACCTGAAGAAGAATTTTAATTCTGAAAATATTAATATCGAGTTTTAACTACATTACAAGCAGAGACAAGAACGAAAAAGAAACAATTATTCAAGATACCCATCTTTTAAAGTAGTCTAATCCAAATTAGCATTGAAGGAAGATAAGAATAGTTTTATATGATGTATGCTTTATTGAAGTTTACAACTTATATACTGTAACTTTCATTTGAAATAATATCGCTTTCAAAGTCTATCGAAATTCACCAAGATATGCAACAGAGTGTTCTGCCTTGATAGAGGAGTTATAATGAAACGCAGAGCAATAGAGCATGTTGTATTTCAGTCTGCGTTTGCTTTAGTTATTATTGCTAAGTTCTATTCATTGCTCATAGCAGCACTGTTTCTTGTTTATAGGGAAAGGAGATGCCACAGGAGAGGTAGTTTTGTGTGCAGTTTGCGAATTTTTTATGCCACTCATAAATTTGCTTATAACGAGGCTGCTGTGGAATTCACCTTGCATTTGAATGATTTTGTCACATTTCGCAAACTGCTGCGCACAAAACGACATCTCCTGTGGCGTCGCCTTTTTCTTATAAACAAGAAGCAATATCTTTGTGTGGCACTGAATGGAATTTCTAGGCAAGCTTTTAAAACTCTGAAGCTCCGTCAATCCAGTGGAATGAGTATCTATCTTTTAGAGTTTGTTTTGAAATAAATATTTGAACTTTACTCAATCATCTTGAAAAACCTTATAGGACAGTTTGGAACATTTTAAGCAAAAAAACATTCTGAAGTGTTTTAAACTTTTATTTTCTCCAACATTTTGCAGCAAATTATTGAGTATTATCTGCATTCCCTTATTACGAGGACTGGAGATCACATTAGTAATGGCGCGGAATGGTTTTATAAGGGATCCTAACTGTAGTGGCAGTTGCAAAGATATACCTTCCCCTCCCCGCGATATAACTTCATGCTTAATGTGGGGATCTGTGTGGAAACGAATACCGCGCAGGGGTTCTTTAAATTTGGGATTAAATCAAAGTCACAGATGCTAAAATCTGGACAGTATGAAGAGTGGAGCATTTCCCAACCCAGTATTGCGAGTAGGTCACAGACAACACCAGTCACATCACAACATACATTGTTTTTGAAGATAATAGGTAGTGTGGTGAGGAAGTGAGGCCATTTTCGGGCTTCACGAAGGTTTTGTTGCAAGAATGTGAATATATGCATCATTTGTAGTTTGTCCGTTGGATACTTCGTGAGTAAGGATCACGCCATCTCGGTCCTATGCGACAGCTCGGATGCGTACATCCTCTTCTTTATACACTATCCCCACAGGTCTCTACAAGTCTCTGATAGCACTCCAATGCAGTATGGCCTCTTGCCGTTCGTTTCAATTTTATTTCAGGAACGCTGTTTCAACTTCGAAAACATTTTTTTTCCACCGACTTTCTGTTCTGAACGGAATTATGAAGCTACCATGAAGGTGCTAGGGACTATATTGAGGGATTGTAAAAAGGAACTTGTGGTATGCCTTTCCTGTGCCAATCTGTTTCATTGTGATCTTTATTAAATTTCAAACCTCGTATATGTCTAACTAATGTATTTCTATTAAAATAGTGTATAGCAGTTTCGTTCAGAAATAAATGAGGGTTGAATGGAAGCCCGGGGCTTGGCTGCTTGTAACATCCCCGGATGACGCGAAAGTGCATCGATTCGCGTAAAAAAAAAAACAACTAATTTTAAAAAAAGATGTTATAAAGTCGTTTAAAATATTTGCTTTAAAAGTGCTTTCGCTAAAGATTCATTTCAAATCCTTTGTATATTTTTACAGTAATTTTATACTTGTATAAAACATTTTAGAAAAATATATTAAAATCATTAAATTAAATCGCAGTTAAGAGTATATTAAGGTTATTAAAATACAAACCACCATAAAAAGGGACCGTTTTCATTTCCATAAAAGTTGGGACAGGATGAAAACATGCGACACCGCAAAAATATTGATACACTGATGTATTAATTAATTTTATTTCAAAAGAAGATAGTTTATTGAGTAGATATTAAACATTTCGGCACCAAAAATCAAAAGTAATGAATATTAGTTTTTTTGCAAACTGGCGGTTGCAACACACTCCAAAAATGTTGGGACAGCGGGCGAATTACCATTAGGTGACATCTCCCTTTCTTCTGATCACGCTTTGTAGCCGTCGAGGAACAAATGATACCAATCTTGTACTGTTGCAACTGGATTTTGTTGCGATTCCTGTTGAACTGTTCGGAGTCGTCGTTGACGTAACTTTCTCTTAATAATTCGCGATATATTCTCTATTGGGGACAAATCACTGTAGACAGGCCAATTTAACACCCGAATTCGTTTATTGTATAGCCACTGTCCTGTAATGCGAGCAGCATGGGGTTTAGCATTATTTTGTTGAAATAGAAAGGGACGGGTTCCAAAAAGACGGGTCGCCGAGAAGGCAACATATGTTCTTCTAAAATTCCAATATATGCTTGTGCATTAAGGGTGCCGATGCAGTTGTGCAAGTTTCCCAATCCATTGGCACTCATGCAGCCCCTGGTCATCATTGAAGCTGGCTTCTGTACAGAACGTCGGTAACAGCAGGATTGCCCTTTTCCTCTTTGCTCCTAAGTACACGCCGGCGATTTTTGCCAACAACAACTGTAAATGTAGATTTATCGGACCATAAAACACGTCGCCACTGGGCGTCAGTCCACTTTAGATGGGTGCGTACTCAAGCCAGGCGCCTACGTTTCTGTTGTGTGGTTACGAACACCTTTTGTTTAGCATAAGAGAGCTTCAACTTACATTTTATGTTGTAGCAGAACGGTATTCAACGATAAAGGTTTTTAATAGAATTCTCGAGCTCATTCGGCAATTTCTATCACTGTTGAATGTGTATTTTTAATGCAATGACGTCTGAAAACCCGAAGATCACGAGCTGTCAGAATTCGTCCTCTTTCTTGCCCTTTATAAACTGTGGTATTTCCGCTTGTCCTGCACTTATTAATAATATTATGAACTGTAAATGACGGAAGTCCAAGATTCCTGGCTATTTCACGCTGAGATACGTTGCTTCTAAATTGCTGGATTAGTCTATGGTGCATATCTAGACCCACTATCTTGCCTCGACCCATGTTGTCGTGTAAATGACTGGCCGCACATTGCAGTTTGCATTTAAAGAGGGAAAATTTATGTTCTCCAAAAGTTTCGAGAATATTCATGTCACTTCCATGGCTTCCGTTGCGGTATTTTCCTTCCGTCCCAACTGTTATGGTGCATGTTGCCAATGGCAATTTCTTTAAAAAATTATATACGACCAAAAAGGAGATCGGCATTTATAAATTGTACATATTTTGCTTCAGTCACTTCAAACGCATTTTTTATTTTTAATTTTGCTAATATATATTTAGTCAATCATGTTTTATTTGCATTTTTCATACTGTCCCAACTTTTATGGAATTGGATATTGTAAATCGCAGTTAAGAAGAGATACTATTGACTGTTACCATTTGACGCTTAATAATAAAAATCTTTCCTCCTTGCCATCTTGGAATTTGGAATGTGATTTTCACGTCGCTTAGAAATTTTGGTGTAAAAATAAAGAATGCACAGAAAAGATGGTTAAAACTTATTAAGATTTAAGTAATAAAAACCTCTATAGAATATTGAGAAATATGATTTTTGTTAACTATTAAATACGTAATTAATGTTTCACGATTATGCAAAGACTTCGTCTCGTTTCCCTTGTTTAATTTAGAACCACAAAGTATTGCGCGTGGGCGTCAATAGCATTAGTTATCGGTCCATTAATATTTGTGCAATAAGATTACGAGATCATAACATTTCCTACATGCAGTAATTAAAGATTAAAGAAAGCCATGTGCGTCATTTCAAAGGTTAATGATAATGTAAGCCGGTTGTGGAACTGCAACTCTGGTTAATTTCTGAAATTTCTTTTCGGTTTATATTCTTTTAATGGATAAGTTTCAACATTTCGTAGTTTCAGGTTTCTTTTATAATTGTATCTATTTCTCCCGTACCTTTAAAGTGCGGAAATCATTTCTGAAAGTAAATAGATCGATTTCAAAATCTAAAGCTCGTTATCGTTATTAAAAGTAAACTTATTGATTCTAAATTATCTGTTACGTATATAATTATAATAGTATTGATTATAATTATATCTTATTAATTTGTAGCTCTTCAATTAGCCATTACTGAAAGTGGTGATGATTTTAATTGGCACCTTGTGTGCAGAGTGGAACATCACAGATGAAACATATATAATAAATAAATTAGGGGACATCTAATATCCACACAAGATTTTCACAGCCGAAAATCGTTTAGATAATATCTGAAGAGTTCTTAAATGCGGTATGTTACCAGAATTTGGTGTCTCGTTCGTTTTCAATCTTTCGCGCGCTCAGTAGATGATGTTCTGTTCCAACAACATAACATGTCTTCTCATCAAACTGTTAATCAAACAGGCATGGTTTGAGGACCACCAGTCGTAGTTCAGGACAATCCAGCGTCCTGGAGAGTCCTCGAATTGTAACACTGTTAATCTCTGGCGGATCCCGTTGAAGGAAACAGCAACGCCACGAATCAGATAACAAAGTCTTGGGAGAGTTGTGGAGAATGTTCAACAAACTTTAAGAATAAAAGCTGAAAATAGTGCAAAAGGAGATCTGACATGCTATTAAGAGCGTCTCTAATGTTGTTTTACATTCATTGCATGTTTACAGTCTTTTCAAAGACTTTCATATGGCGTTCCTTGTGAAGGCTATAGCGAGAACGTATAATGTAGTATCGTCTAATTCTTCGACTTTAGATTCGCATTTTAAAAAATAATTACGGAATCTGTTGGGTTTCGTTAATTTAAAAGTACACCTAATTTAACCGAATTTAAATCGAATAAAGATCGTGCGCGAAGAAAATTATTTTCAAACGCTTTAACCGGCTCATTTTTAATGAATTTTACTCATCGGTCTGGATTACCTTTACTCCATTACATAACGGAAGTTCCCACAGAAAAGTTTTGTTACTATGGAAAAAAAATTCCTTAAGAAGCAAAGCAGCCATCTCTATAACTCTTAAACCTATTTGAAAGAGGAACAAAATTGGATCAGGGGAGGAAAACGACGGAGAAACAAAATTGCCTCCATCCACTCGACTAGGGGGTCGTTGCCGTGTTTCCCTTGCAACGCCGCGTCGTTCTTATAAATCGTCTTCAGCTTCCTTCGTCTGGAGACGGTAATAGTGCGTAGAAAAGTTGGGCCAAAAAAAAAAGGAAAAAAAAAGCAGGAAAAAGAAAAGAAAAATAACAAACGCCCACTTGGTGTAGGAGAGAGAAAAGGTCTCCGTCATTTTACAGAAAAACATCCGAAGAGCGAATTTCCTCTAGCGATATTTACCTTTGAATGAACGTTGAAAAGTTTTGTTTTTGGTAAGCTTTTATGGGAAAAGGAAAAGTTAGAAGAGCGAAGGGCCCCACGACACTCGGAATTGAGTTATAATAAAATAGAAAAAAAACCCTAAAAGAAGGCTTAAATAAAAGAAAACAGCTTAGTGTACGTTTTGAAGGTAACAGTTTTTCATCGGTTGCAACTGTCCTGGGTAAATTTTTTCAATTCTCGACTTGGAATTTGTATATAAATTTCAAGTCAGCGTTTTTGAAAATATTTACTCAAAATCACTTTTCACGTTTTTCTGCCATTGATTTATGATAGAAATTATTTTTAAAGTTAGGATTTAAATAAAAGTTTTAAACAGTATTATTTATATATTTTTCAAAAACGTTTTCCTCTAGAAATACAGTATATCTATCTGGTTAATTGGAAAAAAATCGAAAAATTCCTTCAACGTAACAATCAAGAAAGATAACTAGCTTGGAACGAATATCTAGAAAAATATCAAGAGTTTTAAATATGTGTTTTCTAGTTATCTTCAATTTTGCTATCAGTCTTACATAATACTCCTTCATTTTGACAATGTTTGTGTGTTATTATTTTTTACAGTATTCATGTTGTTCGAGTTGTTTGCCCTGCTGTTCGAATTATTTATTTACTTTTCCTTCTTATCGGTTGTGACTGAAAAGTGTGATTTGCTATTCATTGGGATGTTTTCAGATTGGATTGAATTACAGGACAATTCTAAAGCTCCTATTTTCCGTTATATTCTTCCAGAAAGATATCATTTCTAAATTCGCACTGTATAAATTCTTTTTATACAGCAATATTATTCTAGGTGTTTCAGTTTTTATGTCCAACCCAATAGGATATTTGGGTCATCTGTCTGTTTACTGCTAAGAGATTTTTTCTAAATATTTTTGCTTATTTTCTGAAATGTATTGATAATGGTGCAAAATTTATTGTGATAAGATATCTAACAATGTTACTAGGGACATAGCCTACAATGATAAGAGAAAGCCTGCCCATTTGTCTTCCTCCATTGTTCAAATTGTGTCTCAAAAATTAGTCACAAACAGCAGGATTTAGTACCGTCTAGCGACAAAATTTAACATTGTTAGAGTCGCTTTTGTTGTCAAATTATGAAAAATGTTAAAACTAATTAGAGGTTTCTTGATTTTTCATATAGAAAACTAATTTACCTTGCTATTTTTTGTCCAGATATGAATGGGCAGGCTTTCCCTATCGTTATAGGCTATGAAACGATTGAAACAATGTTAAATATTGTCGCTAGGCGGTGCTAAAACCTGCTATTGGCGACTGATTTTTGGGAACACTAGAGGAAGGGCAAATGGGCAAGCTTTCTCTTATCATTATAGGCTATGCTAGGGAGAATACAGTTACGTGACAACCCGACATAGACATCTGCTGGAAGTCCGATTTTAGGCAGATTTGGCTAACTTAATTGGTGAGGAGATTTTAAAACCCTCAAAGTACGTATACAGAGCTTAAAAAAACGTGTTCAATTATAAAGGGCTATGTAAATTGAAGAGTGCAATTTTTTTTTTCAGAAATGCAAAACGATTCAAAAACCCGTACCAGATTTCAAAGTGCTATAACTAATGATAATCCGTAAAGTAAGGTCCGTTTTGCAATAAAAACAAAACTGCTATATGTATTTTCAAAATTTTTTCTTTACCAGATTCTATGTCCGGACTATAAAGCGGGTCGTCAAATTGTTCCCACACGTCTTACAGTCCGGACCTGCGTCCAGTGGCTACCACCTGTTCCAGGATAGAAAGGAGATCACCGGCAGCCTGCATTTCAGCGATGATGAAAGAAGTGAAAAGTACGTGACTTTCTTCACCGGCGGCAGCTTCTATGAAGTGATCATGCGGAAGTACATTGAGCGCTATGACAAGCGCTTTAATAAACTTGGAAACTATGTGGAAAAATAGTTAAGCGTTTTGAAAAAATATATAGTAGTTATTGCAAAACGGAGCTTATTTAACGAATAACCCTCGTAGAAAGCCGTTGACATCAGCTGAACGACCCGCCCACCACTGGAAAGAGGTGATCGTCATGTTTGTTGAGATTGCTGGTAGAGGTCTTCCTGGTCTGTTGTTTTAGGTATGGTAACCCAGCAACAGTAAGAGTTTTTCGTTGCATTCTCCGCTTCTACACGTGTGAATCAGCGATAACCGTCTAGCGCGAATTTCGTAAAAGACTCGGAAGGAAATCCCCTACTGCTAAGAGTATTAAAAGAAACGCACAGGTCGGCCAGTCTACTCGTCGTGCCAGTCGAGAGCTTGAACTGCTCCAGACGACTATATGGCGTATTCCCGCGGCCTGGTTTGCTATTGAACACTTGTAATCCTTCATTTCGAAACCTCATGACAAATATTCTGTACTTTACCGCACATTTAACAATACGGGTACATCAATAACAAACATTTTGAGATGGGTACGGACTTTTGAATCTCTCTGTAGAGTTCGAAAATTATGGAGAGCGAAACAGAGAATCAACTAACAGGAAATTAATCCTCCCGAGGAAGGTATAGGAAAGTAGCGGAAACGCTAAGGTCATCGATTATTACCGTTTTATCTGCACTTTTACCCCTCCCTCCATTTTTTTAATCGAAAATATTGATTTTCGCGAACGTAGTATTCAGAAAATGAGAAAGAGCTCTATCTTCTTTCGTTTCTCATCATTTCCGATCGAATGATATGACACATGCCAAATGTTGCCATAGTTCTAAAGACCAAGTGACTGCCACCGCCACAACTCCTACCCTATTAGGACAATTTGGCCCAAACTTTACAATAATGGTGATCTTGCTTAGAAGAATCTGCATACTGAATTTCACTCCTTTATATGCATATCTGCATCCCTCTAATTTCCGCCCCCGAAACTCCGACCCCAGTGGGCCAATCTAAATAGTGAAGGTGCACAGCCCATAGTAAGCTACATTTCGAATTTCAACCTTCTACCTCAAAAAATGCGGAAATTATGAAAGGAAAGGACGAACAGCCAGACTGACATTGTGAAAACAATAAGTAGCTCCATTCTTCTGCTACGTAATTAAAAAAAAACAGTCGCACGTTTCTTTTAAGGCCCATAAAGAAAAAATAACGAAATATTTTATACATTGACCATTTATCATCTCTTATGGCAATGGATAAAATTACCTGAGTCAGCGAAAATTACCATAGAGATGTCAATAATCAATTAATTTTGTTCGTTATTTTATGTAATGACTCGGGTAACCAACCAACTGCATTTTTAAAGAGATTTTAACCAATATTTATTGTGAAGAAATGATAAATTTTAAATATGAAGTTTCCAATAAAATTAGCAAGTGCGACAACAATTGAAAAATGTAGGAGATAGGCAGTTTAATGATAACATTGCAATTACGATAATTACAATCACGAATGATGTCTTCGCTTGCGTTCATGGCAGTTTTATAAAGCTCTCTCACGAGGTGGCTCCATTGATAAATTTCGCGTTTTTAACGGGAATTGAGACACCCGTATTCTCCATGTCGTCCAAACAAATAGGAATTAGTCAAACGTAGAATTGATAGAAATATGTTCGGAATTGGGAGTCACTTTATTATAAAAGGTTTTTCCTATATCTTGATTGTAATTTTCAAAACATTTTCTTAAATTTTCTCTACACAAAAATATCCGCTATAATAATCATTATTAGTATATGCAAATGTTTAATTCCCTCAATTGCAAAGGTGATCGAATAATTAAATTACTTCTTCTTATGGAGTAAATTAAAAAAGTATGTGAAGCTGAACATTCTTTTCGAATTTTTAAAATTCAATAACATGCCTTGTAAATACACTTTGAGATCAAAGGCTAGGGAAAAACGAATTCTGGTCATTAATTTCTCTGGAAGCTTCAATTCAAAATATATTTTGAAGTCTTTGTTTTATGGATTGCCGATCCCATTCAAAAATATTCCACGAGTTTCTCCGATTCTAAAGCCTATCCATTTCCCAATACATATCCGAAGACCATCAACATCGCGCAAATTGAGTGGAATGGGCAGTTGACTTTTGAAGAAGCACAACGATGGAAGTCTATTTCTTATATTTTGAAAACAAGTTTAGTTTGTATGCTAAAGTACAAAAGGTTGAAAAATCGGAAAGCATACCATTTTGTTTCCATTTAATTTTTTTTCGTTATTGTAATAAACTTAGCCAGATTAATTGAGAGAAGGGAGAAAATTTGCTGAAATGTTAATTATTCGTTTTTTACGCAATACTAAAAATATCATATTTTTTAATTTGTTAGAAATTTGCTAATTTTTAATTTGTTTGAAATTGTCCAATTCAGATATAAGATTCTCGTATGTACGTACAGTTCTTCATTCAACTTGTTATAAACTCATATGTCTAACCTTAGATAAAATCCAAATTTTTTTAAAAGAAGCTAAAAGACAATTAACATATCAAATAGAGTAAAAAAGAACCCCATGAGTGTCTTACTTTACTTTAGGAAGAAGAGTGAAATTACTTGTCACTGAATCGGATTTGTGGAGAATAGGGAGATTGAGATTGATAGTCATTTATCAAGGAAAGTTCTTCTTCATTTGCGATAATAAAATCACCGACACATAGGTTACAGAGATAATCATCGTTTTCTTTTTCTTGTTCTTAAGTGGTTATTTTATTTTATAATTTGTAACTCTAAGGTTGTACACATTCTAAGAAAATAAACGGTATTCGAACTCCCCGCCCCCCATGATCTATATACCTATACAGAGATAGTAACTATATTAGTTCATGAAAAAGAACTTACTAAATGCGTACATTGACAGAAAGGCATAAAAATATCAATTATGAAAATCATCCTGCACACCCTGAAACTCTTTCTTACATGAAATGTTCAAAATGTCTGGTTAGAATGTAGTTGTAATTCTTAGGTTCACTGCCAGTGTTGTTTGTTTGATGTAGTATGCTGGTACGTTCTGTTCCTGTCGTTTTCCCATAAGTATTGTAATTAATGAAGAGCTGTAGAAAGAGTTCTAACATAGAAATAAAGCGTTTCCGGATCCATGTCCATATAACATATTCTCTTCCTCATATTTGTTTCCTGAAAGTTTGGCCGTGCTCTTTGTTACACCCCGTAGGGCGATCTTTGTTTTTCTTAAGAGTTCTTCGGATCACGTCCATCACAAAAGGCGAACCATCATTATTTCTTCAAAACTTTGCTTGTTAGAGAACTATTAAAAAGCTAACTGCCAACCAACTTCTTTGCACCTAATTCATCCATCCCGCCATTGTCATGCTCATACCGCTGTCGTCATCTTGTGACTGAATTATTCAAAGGGCTATGTATTTCTTCAACTCCGTAGATAAACAAATGCAATCTGCATAGTTTGGCTAAAACCGGATTTGCATATTTAACTCGGAATCTCAAATCCCTTCGACTCATCAGACACCTCAATGTTCATTGAAGATAGCCGATACATCAGAACAAATTTTGATCGCTGATTGGTAGGATTAAATTAATCAAGGGAATATGATTAAGTTGATTTAGAGGAAGATATATGTGTACACTAATCAAGCGTTTTATGCCCAATAGTGGCAGCCTGGACACTTTCACGTGCTAATCGCCACAATCCGCTTTTCGATTACTAAGAGTCTAATATCATCTCGCAGTTCACTTCTCTTCGAGCAGTATTAAATAGATCAGCTACAGTTATTGCTATATGCTCGACTATCATCCAAATCTTTTTATGGTCTTGTCCGATAAAACCATAAGACGTTGAGGCGTAAACGGCACAGCGTCATTTTCACGTAACGAATCATCGAGTACTAGTAAGAGGTGCGAAGATTATACGATTTCAATAATAATCTCAAAGGCATGAAGCATTCGAGAGTATTCATTTCAAGTTAAATATGTCTTAATGGAACTATATTGCAAGAGACCAAGACGTTTTTTTGCTCTTGGGGATCGGAAATTTTTAAAAAAGTAGTTTTCTTCGGCCTCCATTTATTAGAAAAATATCTACGGTACCTTTTCCAAAAAAGTTGGGGATCCTCTGCTCTATTGTATCTACAGAAACATCTAATCCTATAAGCTTTCAGAAAATAGCACTTTCGACAAAGGCTTCCATAAAAAAGCCTAAGCAGAAGGAGAAACACAATAGCATTCGAGGGAATAGAACCACATCATGGGCGTCACTTAAGGAGAGGACCGCGAGACTTAATTTAAAATTCCTCGAAACGCCAAGTAACTCTAAATAAGAGATGGGTTTCGAATGCCAACGCAAAGCCATCTGCATACTGAGCCGTTACAGATAAGAATGGGATTCATTTCAACGCGAATTGTTCATTGCCACAAACGACTTTTCCGGATTAGATGGACCGATCAGTTTTGATGACAATTTATTAAACATTACAAATGAATGAGCGTAGTTTCTAAAAAAAATAAACTAACGTATCCGGAGATAAAAGTTTTCTATTTTAAAACAAGGATTTTGGACTCAGTAATTAAATCCCATACAATCCCTTTGTAATCACGGATGTTTGTCACGAGAGAAACTGAATTACATGATAACAAAGGGAAACACAATATGGTGAAGCAAATTGGATCAACGGCAGAAGGAAGTCACGATCTTTCTTTTCCATGGATGTGAAGAAAACTTGGAGAAGAAAGAAAACTTCTCAAATATAAAAGGGGAAAAGTCAAATGAAAAATGAGAAATTATTTTTATTATTGGAAAAATAAACCCAGCAAACTTTAAAAGGATTCCGTAGTTTTGTAAGACCTCAATTATCACAGCATTGTCATGTATGTAAAATTCAAGTGATAATGTAGAGATAATAATAAAGTTTCCTTATTAGATAATTTGAAATTTGAGCACATAATATTTGTATAATAATAGATAAAATTTACAGATAATTATTAAATATTAGATGTTTTCTTAAGCGCACTTTATTTAACAGTTAATAATTTATAAAATAAAAAAACAGCTTGTTTAATGTCAAGAAAGATTGAACGGTTTGTGTTTGATCGATTTTTAAAATTATTTCAGAAAAACTTTAAAAAGAAACCCACAAATTAAAAAGACAAAAACATTCTTTTCTTCTATCGATTTTTTCGTGATATTTTTTGCCATAAGAAATTCATTAATCAAGTATTCAGTGTCATAATTTTTTCTTAATAATTATCCAGGGACAACGAGCAAAAAATATTCTTAGAAAGATTTGCCTAAGTTTTCTCTGGATATTTCAGTGTTGATGCGGTTCAAAATTTTAAGGTTTTTATACTTAATTTTAAAATATCTTGCATTCGTTTGAAAATTCTAAAAGCAAGAATAACCGCATACAATGCAATTCATTTTAATTAGAAGATAATAAAAGTCTCTTCCTCTTAAGAGAGCTTTAAAAAATAAGTAATTCGAAATTATTCGACGCCTTTCTGTTAATTCATATGAAATAATCTGGAGCAAATATGTGTTAATGACCCATTATAATTAATGAATATTTACGAACTCAATTTAGATTAGGTTTTACATAACACTTGTTTTGCATAAAGTAAGAAGTTATGACTAAATGTGTTAATGGAAATGAATTTCTAAAGAACTAAACAAACTGACGATTTGCATCGCTTTACGAACTTAATGGTAGTAATTTGTTTTCCACGTTTCCTCTGAAGACGAGAAATAAGGACTTTTGAAAGTTTTCAGCATGAACCATGAACTCCCATTTGGGTCACCATAAAAAACTTTAATTTAATCATTCCGTAAATTGTTGTTAGAAATGAGTTTAATGTGCGTGGTTTATTTTGTTCCTTAAAGCTCTGCGAGAACTTTTGATGGCTCTCTTTAAAGAAGAGAGCTATTCAAAAGCACATATGAGCTCTATGAAACTTAAGGAAATTTTTCGTTATTGAAGATGAACGAAAGCGCAATTGGTAAACGCAGAGATTCAAAAATTATTTTCAGATAATAGACAAAAAAAGAGAAAATTTGAAGTTGTTGGTATTAATAGATGTAAGGTGTGTTCACACCATAATGCATTTCGGTTATAACATGCTGCCAAGACTTGCATTATATGCTTACACTATATGATCAAAAATATCCGGACACCCCTCACAGATCATCGATTGGCCCAATGTCACATGATAATGACTTGCACATCATTTAAATAGCTTCCCACACCTTCAGACACAACTCTGCTTGGACATTGGTAAGAATGGGTCGTTCGGCAGAGTTCAGTGAGTTCCAACGTGGAACCATCGTTGGATGTCACCTATGCGGCAAGTCCGTACGTGACATTTCCAGCCTTCTTCAGATACCCAAGTCAACAGTATGAAATGGAAGACCCGGGGATGAACAACAGTTCAACAACGAACCGGTAGACCCAAGAAATAACGGACAGAGACCGTCGAGTGCTTCGTCGTGTCACCCGCAGCAACCGGAAGTCCTCGGCGGAAAAAATTGCCACAGAGTTTCGAAACGCCTCTGCAAATGATGCCAGTACCATGACAATTCGTCGGGAACTTTACACGATGGGATTCCATGGCCGTGCTGCTGCCCACAAGCCCCACATCAGCAGGGTCAACGCCAAGCGACGTCTGGAGTGGTGCAAAGCCCACAGAAGCTGGACAATGGACCAATGGAAACGTGTAATGTGGACAGACGAATCTCGCTACACACTCTGGCAATCCGATGGACGAGTTTGGATTTGGCGCATACCTGGAGAACGCTTCTTACCTGAGTGCACAGAGCCCACAGTCAAGTTCGGAGGAGGAGGAGTCATGGTGTGGGGCTCATTTTCATGGTACGGACTGGGCCAGCTCGTTCCTGTGCAAGGAATCATGAACTCCGACCGTTATCTGAATGTTTTGGACAACTGTGCACTTCCAACGTTGTGGCAATTTTTCGGATACGGGCCATTTCTCTACCAACACGACAATGCTCCGTGCCACAAAGCGAGGCGTGTACAGCAGTGGTTTGCGGACTCAGGGGTCGAAGAAATGAGTTGGCCGGCACAAAGTCCCGACCTCAATCCTATAGAGAGTCTATGGGATGAATTGGAAAGACGCTTGCGGGCCAGATCACATCGGCCAACTTCTGTAACTGAACTGATTCTCGCTCTTCGGGAGGAATGGAGGAACATTCCGGAAAGTACCTACCAACATTTGGTGGAAAGTCTTCCCCGAAGGGTGGAAGCTGTGATTCGGGCAAAGGGATGTGCAACGCCCTATTGATTTCCATGAAATCGTGGCTAGAGCGCAAACGTGCATGTGTCCGGATATTTGTGATCATATAGTGTATAATGGGGAGCCTTAACGACTGCAAATACGGAATGTTAGAAAGACGTCATGAGTTGTGATTGTTGAAAATGGCGAGAGGCAATAGCCAAATGCAAACAGCATGGAAATTCTCTAAGGAAAAAATTGATAAAGTGCAAAATTTAAGAAAAGTATATTTTAAAATAAAAGTACATTCAAGCTATAGGAATTAGGGAGCTATAGGCGGCCTACCAATAAACGGGTTAGGGAGCTATAGATGAGCATGATTGCATTCATATTTGAGCACGGTTTGGATATAACCTCGTTGCATTATTTGATACCAAGCATTCTAGGATGATCGCCTGCTTACAGTACTACAGAATGTTTGAACTAGGGCGTCGTCTGTATTTTAAACTCCCGTGATTTCGGTTGTTCTCTGTACCATGCCGTTCCAATTGAAACTTTACGGGATACTTTGAAAACACGTCTTTGACGAATAAGGAGAAATTTATTCATTTTCAGTAGATTAATAATTACAAATTTTGCCTTTGGTGCAGTTAGTCAACTCTTTCAACTCTCATAACCGTATCTTTGTTTGAACTCTCATAACCGTTTCATTTATTTTTCTTTCTGCATCTCTAAACATTCTGCGGCAATTCATGAGCAACTAGTAGCATTTTATAATATGCATCTTTACCTTTAAGCACTTTACACAGCTCACTTATAAATTTCGTACAGAGAGATATTGCATATTTATTTGTGCGGTTTTCCCTGTTTGATGTTCTCAATCTCTGGAGAAATAGGGCGGTTCGTCTTTAACTTCGGTGCGTTTTGACAACTAGCATACGTGGAAACCTCAATCCAGTTGAGCAAACTTTGAAGGTTTTGTGGCAGTTCAGTCGTTAAGCTTCTACATTCATCCATCAAAGGGACAAAGACTAGGACGATCATTTTACGTCGAATGGTTTCTTGGCTTGTGTATTGATCTTGAGTGCGTAATGAAAATGCTTTACAATACATAAAAGAAATTAAACCTACCGTAGATAGCATGCACTGACTAGTTTCGTATTTTATTCACGACTTTATCAGAGTGACAGGAAGAGGGTATATACAATTAGGGATGGATATACAGAATAAGTTGCATTAGAGAATGTCGATCATTGGTTGTAATGAACGGTTCATCAATAACTTTAACGTAATTTTAGTCAATCCTTTGTAGGGTTTAGGATATAGTAAAAAAACTTTTCTATGCGCTAAGCGTTTTATTACAAATTTTGATACTAATCCATCTGCGCCTTCTAGAACGGAATTATTGTCGTCAGGGGGTAGCATTCTCCGAGTTGATGGGTGGCAAATCTCGAATTTTTGGCCTTCATCAAGTAAGATGTCATGCGCTCCTTATATCTGGTCATTCCAACGTAAAAATAGTTACAGATATTACTTTCAAGTAAGTATACGCCGCTTTTGGACTGAGAGAGTGCTTACGGGGGTTTGGGACAAAAGTGTTCTGCGTGGAGGAATGGAAAGATACCGGGTGATTCAGTCAATTTCTGACCATTTCACTCGAATGACGTGCATTAGGGATAAACAATTGAAAGAATATGAGCGCCATATCGAATTTCTAAATAGTTTGTATTGTTGAAAAATGGCGCCCGCTTTATCAACAGAGCAGAAATGCAAGGTAGTCGAATGGTATTTCGAGACAAAATCACCTGTAACCGTGCAAAGAAAGTTCCGGAAGGAGTATAAGTGTCGAGACGCACCAGGCAAGCAAGCGATCATGGATTTTGTCAAGCAATTTCGTGCCACTGGATGTGTTAAAGGCAAGAAAAAAGGCGGGAGCGAAGCTCGTGTTCGAACGGCCGAAGTTGTCGAAAATGTTGGCACAAGGTTGGTCGATTCCCCTACCAAAAAATCTGTTCGCCGCCTATCCATTGAAGAAGGGCTGTCGTATACCACGACGTGGCGAATTTTGAGAAAGGATTTACACCTATTCCCATATAATATCCATGTTTATCAGGAGTTAACAGACACTGGAAGACAGAAGCGACAACAATTTGCGATGGAGTTTGGAGCAGAAAAGGAAGCCAATCAGGACATTGTGGACAACCTGTGGGTGTCAGATGAGGCCTTCTTCCATCTGTCAGGTGAGGTTAATAAACACAACGTTCGTTTTTGGGGTTCCCAGCACCCTCATGAGATCCATAAGTCACCTCTTCATCCACGAAAGGTTATGGCTTGTGCGCGATTTCCAAAAGAGGCATCATTGGTCCGTTCTTTTTTGAGAGCACCGTATCGTCACAGGCTTACCTTAACATGTTGGAAACCTTCTTCATCCCCGAGCTGCGAAGGAGGCGTATACCGCTTCGACATCAATGGTTTCAACAGGATGGGACTAGGCTTCACACAACTAATGAAGTGCTAGACTTTCTCAATCAGAAATTCGGAAATCGTGTCATTTCAAACAGGTTTCCAGATCGATTCGGGGGTGGCTTTCTTTGGGCCCCCTACGAGTCCTGACCTAAACCCATGTGATTTTTATCTCTGGGGGTTCCTTAAAGACAGTATGTTCACTACAGCACCAAGAACCCTAGACCAGCTGCGACAGAGCATCGTCGACTGCTGCACCCTTGTGGATGCAGAAATCCTGGATAGAGTTATGAACAACTTTACCATTCGGCTGCGAGCAGTTCAAAACGTTCGTGGTGGCTACATTGAGCATATCATCAAGACTTTTTCACGGGAATAAAAACTCCGAACTGCCTGAAATGCTAAGTTTGTAAACTTTAATGGGTCAATAAATCATAATACTGAAATGGTCAGAAATTGACTGAATCACCCTGTATGCCTTTGATGGAAAGGAGCTTGTTAAACGGGTAAGGAGACTCACTTTTTTGAGGAGGGGTGTATTTGAGAAATTGGGACCGTTTTAAAATTCATTATACTTAAATCGGCAGAGCACTATTTTTTTATTGACGCTTTAAATTGTTAAAGTAAATAGTTACATCTTAATTAAGAGAGCAAAATGAAAATAAATATTGAACCATCCATCTCAGTCTTGAGTTGACTAGAGTTAATGAAGAATCAATTACCAAAGAATGAACATTTGACAAGGGTGACATTCAAGGTAAATTAACTGTCTGAACTGGCCATCCGGTCAGTCAACCTTAATTAGTCGAAGTAATGAAGAAAATTGGGCGATTCAACCAGCGCTTCTTTCTTCCTTATTTCTCCTCTGGGTTAGTAAAATCTGTGTTGCATGTTTGCAATATCTACTTCTTCATTAAAGGCTCTGAATATTTTATACCAACCTGCTAATATTAGAAAAGTGTTTTTCACCTGTTCTTACTTTTTGCTGATAAAGCTCTAATGGAGGAGTCTCTGTTAAACTTAGATGGCATTCAGATTGCCATGTTGATTAAAGCCGAATAGTCCTTGAACACTATATGATTACAGTTTCTTCTTATGTTATCATTTTATGGAAATTTTCCGAAATTATTCCGCATCAGTAAATAATATTCGTATTGTTAAAACATTTGTTTAAAATTTTATTGGATCCCCTTTGGCCCTAATGTATGCGGATTTGGCACAGAGTCAATAAGGTGTTGAAGCACTTGTACATCAATGGAAGACCAGACATTCACCAGATATTCTGGCAGACTTGTTAGAAGAGGATCTTGCTATAGTATAGATATCGTTCTAAACCTATCCCAAATATTCTCTATGGAGTTGATATTTGGGTTTTATAAATGAAGTACTAGTCTCCTGATATTCATGGAAGGTCGGATGTGATCCACAGAAATCTGAAAATTGTTGCCGCCAAATCTATCCAGCAATGCTGCATTTTATCCTGTATTGATAGCTTCTTCATGAACGACAATGCTACTGTTTATCGTACACGGTTGGTTCAGAAGCGCTTTAGCTAGTGCGAAGATAACTTCCTACCGTTATCTTGCTCCCCCCCATCCCCCAGGGCTCAGATCTCAATCTCCGGCTCATCCTCTTCCAACAAACTTGCGAGTACTAAGGGAATGTCTGATAAAAGTCTGGTCTTCCATTGACTTAAATGCGTTTCAAGTTTTTGTTGTCTCTATTCTAACCTACATACTTTACTTGCTGTTACTTGGGCCAAAAGGGGTCCTATTAGACATTAAACAGATCTTTCTCATTCATGTGTGTATTATTCATTCTGAAACTGCGGGTCGCAAGTCATTATTCGTGGATCGCGAAATGTTTTTGTAACATAAGGGGGACTATCAAAAAATGAGGATTCGACTCGTGATAGATTGGGTTCGAGTGCTAAGAAATTTGGCTAGAGCACAGGCATTGATGTGCTATTTGGCATCAAATCAATTTTCCTATGAATCGCGATGTAACATAATTGCACTACGATGGCGTATTCTTATTCAAAGAATTCGCTGTGAGCAGCAAATGGAGGCGTGCACTCTGCAGTTTCAAAAAAGCTTTACGATGGTTGTCATTGCTTGGATATGACTGCATTCAGGTCACGATTTCGTCTTATAAACATTGAGAACACCTATTCTCAGATTAAATTTTTATGACCTTAGATTTGTTCCATGTGCATCAGATACTGATGTCGCCTTATCCTTCAAGCTCGCCAAATTTGAACAAATCTGAGAAATGTTACGCAGCGAATGGCTCATCTGAAGCAGACTAAAAATAAATCAAGGATATGCTGCTAGATTTTTATATACTTAGTTTTATATTTAAAATTTCTGCTGTAGATCACTTTAATCAATTTTGTAACATAAGCAATCTATGACATAAATATTATTTGCATACTTGATGTCTTTTGAGTATTGCAATTTTGACAAACGTTAAAATACAGGGTGATCATTGGAAACATCATCGGGTATCAAATTTTAATAATTCGGAAGTTATAGTTTCATTTGCTTCACGCACATAGTCTAACATTATTACTTTCACATGACATGTTGGAAAATGTCTTGCCGCTGTTACAGGACCCAGACTTTGATGTCATAAGTTTTCAACTCCTCCGGTGTCTCGCATTTCGTTATCATACTGGTTGCAGGGCTTAACGAAATTGATATGGTCGTGATGGCTCCATTAATTGGTCATCCAATTCTTCAGATTTGACGCCAGCAGATTTCTTTCTTTGGGATCATGTCAAACGCATCGTTTACGGTTATTAACGATAATCACAGCCATAATGAAAATGAAAAGGTCGTGGACGGATATTACCGCCAGGTCTGTGTTCAAAGACACAGTACACAGGTATTAGTGTGAAGAAAATTAATGAGTTGACTGTGTATGTGCAATTTATATGAGTAAGAAGAGGAGGATATTTATTTTAATTACCTTCTCTTGATGCAACGATTATTATTTGCATGCTCTTCATTGATTGTTAGAATGTGCTAAGTAACAGTTGGGCAGATGTGTAGTTATAGATCTGGGCATCTATATTATTAAACTTTATTTATAGCATAATTCGATACTTACTATATTGATATCAATCGGAATGATTTATGCTTCAATGGCTGTTTTTTCTCCTTAAAGAATATGGTCTTTCAGTGTGAATTGTCACTCATTCCTATTCTAATTTCTCTTTTAAAATTCTAGATCCAGCGCTTACCAATTTATTATTTATTGCAACGTACAAACTGATTTATTATGGATTGAGAATCTTAGAATTTAAAAAAAAAATTTGAAACTTCCATTTTAGAGGGGAAAACTCAAAGTCGCGGCAAATTGGTAAGCGCTGGATCGTTTTAACCTTCTTTTAACTTGTAAATGATTTTCTCTTCTTT
Source organism: Rhysida immarginata (assembly GCA_023313115.1). Taxonomy (NCBI): domain Eukaryota; kingdom Metazoa; phylum Arthropoda; class Chilopoda; order Scolopendromorpha; family Scolopendridae; genus Rhysida; species Rhysida immarginata. The sequence goes on from JAHWFO010060970.1 coordinate 8,435,332, forward strand.
TATAGAATACTAATCACTTCTCTATGGCATCGAACTGCTTCTTAGAATTTTCTCTTGTAGATAATTGTTGCTTTTTTTGTCCTGTTATCTTCTCTTGCAGATGATCAAAATGATGATCGCTTGTGTGACAGCCTTCACTCTGTCATGGCTTCCCCTAAACACCCTGCAAGTGGTGGGGGACGAAGACCCTAGCATCTACAACTACCATTCCATCATTTACATTTGGTTTGCTTGCCATTGGTTGGCCATGGGTCATGCCTGTCTAAATCCCATCATTTATTGGTGGATGGGCCCCAAATTTCGTGCAGGTTTCCTCCATGTTTTCCGCTTTCTCCCGTGTGTCCGTGTGTGTGAACGATCTGACTTCCTGTCTCGCTCTGCCACCGTCACTAGCGCCACCTGTCTGCACCATCGCGTCGGAACAAGCGCCAATAACAGAGCCACCAATGCCTCGTCGACCATGAAAAAAGGGTCGCACTGCTCTTCCTCGACAGACATCAGCAGTAACCACGCGCGATCCTCGTGATCAAGTACGTGTGCATGACGTCGACGTTTATGCATGATGAAACCCCAAACACACACATTCCCCCACCATCATTGTTTCCTCTTTTGTATTTCATTATTTCCTCCTCCTCCTGTGTCTTTCACTCCTTCGTTTTTTTTCAAAACAATTCTGTGAATATTATGTATGCATGTGTGCAAACACTAAACGTCTCTCGTGAATTATCATTATGTAATAAGCAATTTAATCTTTTATTTGTTATGTCTATTGTTATTACCTTTTCATTTATATATTTCTTGTTTTCCATAAAAAAAATGTGGAGTGCGTGTTCACATTTTGTCTGTTCTTTGTGTAGTGAACTGTTTGCTCTTTATTCATGGGACTTTGCGCAGCCCTTTTACAACCATCACCACAAAGATTACCAAAGTGGGAGAATAAAACTTTTAAGAATAATAACCACAATCATCTTAATATTATACAGCTAAAAAGCACTTTGTAAAAACTGAATAGAATCTTAAGATTTGTGAAATTTTTAAACCTATTTTTCTTAACCTTCTAAAGTGTATCCAGTGAAACCGTATAAATTGTAACAGATATCAATAAAACCATTTTTATTTTTTTCCCGACAAACTGGATATTTCTTTAAAGGATAAGCCAATTTTCATTTTATCTTGATATTCTGCTTTGTAAATGATGTAACTTATTATAATTGTACTCTTCATTCATTGATCTTAACATAGCTTTCCCCGTTTGCTTAATTTTTTTGTATACATTTTAAAGATAAGGGAAAAATATAATAAGACTTTATAAGAGGTACAGATTTCAAATAGACTATGATATTTATATTGAAACTTGAATCAATATTTTTGTAAACAAAAGAAAAATTGAGAAATCTTTAATTTTCTTAATTGGAAAAGCTGAATTGAATGTATGAAATAAAAAAGTTACATTTCTTCACATATATTTTGCTTTCATTTTTTCATTAAAATTTAATTTTCATATTCTATGCATAAAGCTCATTCATTATAATCTTAAACCTTATCCTTAATTTAAAATATCATGGACTAAGGGTATGTATTACTTTTCATTGACTTTATATTTATTTGCTTTAAATGTTTCGTAATTGATTTAATTGAAAAAAAATTAATCGACTTAATTGTTTCAAGTATTTTTAATCAGTGTGTTGATGTCCTTTGCTTATATTTCAAGTTTTTTGACGATCACTTCGACGAAATAGGTCCCAGATATATTTAGAAAACATTTTGACAGATATGATCAGAAAAGTATTGTTTAGATAAAATAACGGACCTGCATAAGATATTTTTAAATTTAGGAATGGCCTTGCTTTATACATTAACCTTAGTTTCAGCTATACAAGCATTCAGGTATATTCCTGCATGGTAAGGTGTTGTTGAATGACTATGTCGCAAAGAAATGTTATAGCAATTCTGTTAGGAACTGATGCCCATTCATATGTGTGCATACCAGAGCTTTGTGATTATCACTTCCAAAAGTGAGAAATAGAATGAGAAAAACAGGTTTATGCTTAAATTAAAACTTTCGATGAGGAACAAATCCAACTACAAATTTATTGACTTGGTATTATTCCTGAAGGTGCAGATTCAAAAATTTAGGAAATTCCTCTTCAACGTCGGAAAAGCGCGACAACCTATTCAATAATATGGGAATATAATTTCTACACAGGAGTACTTTAACAAAGATCAGCAATCTGATTGAAAACTGAAACAAACAACAGTCTCTTAATAGAAATATAAGACAGCCAAAACTATTGACACTAGGATAGCGACAAAGGAAGATAAGAAACCACTATTCATTTATTTTTATTTATGAAATGAAATTATTTTATAAATTCATTTATGTGGAATAGCGGTTTCTTTTCTTCCTTTGTTGTTAACTGGGCCTCTTATTTCCAATGTCTCTTCCATGTCCGTATGATTTGAAACTGGTGTCCTTTAGTTCTTTGCAAAGTTATAACTTATTGCATTATCGTTTATTGCAAAGTGCTCGAGACTCTCATAGAGAAGAATTTATTTCTTCAAGAAAATTTATTTGCCATGCCTAGTACTGTCGGTTTAAGTATCTGATTGATTCTCTTCATTCATGTAACGTTTTCTATATACAGTGTGCTGGACATAATAATAGGACCAGTCGAAATACAAAACACAAAATATTTTTATTTAATTTTTTCAATATTTTCTGTTTTTTAACGTATAAATAATTTTATTTGTGAAAAGAAATTAAAAAAAAAAAGTTATGACAAAATTCAGTTTTGTTTTAATAATCTCTATAGAAAAGCAGTGGACAAAATTTTAGGACCAACCTGAGAATTTTTCCATAAAAATTTGCATGCCTGGTACTTTATTTTACTGCAGGCTGCTTAATCATTGATAAAAAAGAGAATCAATGTGATTTGACTGCAAACGAACAATGGGACGTGATACAAAGTTAACTGACAAACGGCAAGCTCAAATTATTGCCTATAATAACTGTGAGAAAAGCGAAAGGGAGATTGCAGCATTAATTAACAGATCAAAGACTGTTGTGCATAATTTTCTATAAAATCCTGAGAAGTATGGAAAAGTTTGCCGTCCTGGAAGACCCAGTAAGGTATCAGAAAGAGACAAACCTGCTGTCCTTCGAATGGTATCAGATACTGGCTCAACATCATCAAGCATCACTTCATCTCTGAATCTTCCTGTTTCATCTAGAACAATACGCCATATACTGCATGCATCCAAAAACCACGTGTATACGAAAATGAAGTTAAAGCCAAAGTTAACCTCAAAACATATGAAAGACAGATTGGCATTTGCAAAACGGTATATTGGAAATAGTGAAATGTGGAACCATACCATCTTCAGTGATGAAAAAAATTTAATCTGGATGGGCCTGATGGCATACGGTTCTACTGGCATGACCTTCGACGTTCAGAAAAAATTCTTTAAAAACGTGTTCAAGGTGGAGGCAGCGTGATGATTTGGGCTGCTTTTTAAGCAAAGGGAAAATTAAGCTTAGCGTTTGTCAAAGGGAAATCAACAGCCGACGATTATCAGGACATTTTAGGAAATTACCTTGTTGCCATTTAGAGATGAATTGAATAATCCAGACATCGTATTTCAACAAGATAATGCACCTATCCACCGTGCAAAGTCAACGCAAGAGTGGTTTTGTGATCAAGGACTGACTGTGTTGGACTGGCCAGCATGCAGTCCTGATCTCAATCCAGTTGAGAATTTATGGGGTGATCTTGTACGAAGTGTATACGCAAATGTAAAACAACTTGAGAATGCAAAAGACTTAAAATGTGCCATTCAAAAAGCATGGGATGAGATTCCTTGTGAAAGACTGTTAAACTTGAGTCAGACAATGACCAACCGTTTAATTGAAGTATTAAGTTTAAATGGTAAACAAACTAAATATTAATATTATTTATTTTTGGGAAAAAATATTTTATTATTTATTTTCCTTAAAAAAAAACATTGTGGTCCTATAATTTTGTCCACTGCTTTGTAGAGAGATTATTCAAAAAAACTGAATTTTGTCACTACTTTTTTTTTTTTATTTCCTTTCACAAATAAAATTATTTATACGTTAAAAAACAGAAAATATTTAAAAAATTAAATAAAAATATTTTGTGCTTTGTATTTCTACTGGTCCTATTATTATTATTATGTATTTTGCGTCCAAGTGGACAAAGTTAAACCCCCAAACTATGAGGTTTGTCGATCAAGAAAATAGTTTGTTAAGATAACGTGAGCATGTCGTATGTGATCATTACAGGGTTTTCTGTCACATTTCCAAATTTTTTGACGATATTCTAGGGGAATGGCATTCCAATCCTTTATACAATTGAACGGAAAATATCTTTCTTTAATGGAAGAAATGATGGACGGAGGTTGAATCAAGAGTTGGTTTTGTAGTCTTGATCGTGGACTGCTAATAATCCAAGCTGTGATAAAGTTGGCAGGATGGGATTATGTCCAGCACTGTATTTGCTTCGGACACCTTTAATTACCTGAAACGGTTAAAAATGAATAAAGACACTATTTTTTTAAGCTGCTTGTGCTATCTCATAAATCCTGGATTACTTATGATAATAGAAAAAATAGACTTTATATTTGGATTCAGCATTGTACATTATATATGAATCACCTGAAACCCTCCCAGGAAGAGAAAGAGGTTTTAAAGTGCAAAACGGTGTTTCAATCGTTGAGTAGTTCAACTTCCATGAAACTAAGTTTATTTTGCTTATCTTGGCATATAAACCACTATAATCATGCTGTATTCAATGTCTGCATCTATCTACGTGAGCACTCTTGAATCAAATCTGTTAGTAAAGAGTATAATGCCCTGTACTTTTCCGCCTTGTTTATGCACAATGTTATCTTCACCAGAAGAATGTTTCTTTCATCAAAAAAAGTGAATTTCTTTTGTACTGCAAAAAAAAGATGGACATAGATGATGTTTTGCAATGGTTTAAACTTTAAAGCATGAAAAAAATCATCTGTCACTCGGAAATTTGGGAACGTACAAAAGAATGGGATTTGTGTGGCGAGAATTCCGTAAAAGCATGTCCAGTATGAGATTTAAATTTCATTTGTTAGATCTTTAAAAACTGTTCATGAAATCATATAGCGAAAATACAGGGCGTATCTAAAATACGCTTACAATTTTTGAGAACGGGCTCCTCGCACCAAAACGAGAAACATATCGTCACCTTACTTCTAAGTCCGAATTTTTCTGAAAATGAGATTATGCTTTCTTTCTGTTCATTATGGAAGCCTTCTTCGATGTAATCTGTAATTGAAATCTGTAATTTTGAATGTCAACCTTCACAATAATACATTAAAAACATAGTTAAACATAGTTCTATGCAATATCAAAAAATGTTTTTATGCTCTCCTGAAAAAAATTGTTAAATTAGACTTACGAAGTTTTAGAAGTAAGGTGACGATATGTTCAAACATCGTCAGATTTTGAGTTATTAATGAAACTTTATTATACCTCATCTCAGAAAGTCAGAACAAATGTTCAAAATGTTCTCCGCGTGCTTCTATACATTCGGATCATTGATTGTCGATCCGGTTCAAATACTCCCCAAGGGTGCGTATGGTTTCGTAGGCTTTCAGACACGTTGACGAAGTATCTCTGCATTAGGAATGCTGGCTGCACAACCAATTGTTTTAGGTGGCCGACAGATAAAAGTCCATATGATTGAAGGATGCAAGGAACAGGTCCTCCCTTATCTATCCGCGGTAACACAGCGCCATCTGGTTGAGGTTGGTTGATGGATTGTCGGGTAATAGAAATAGAACCATGGGAAGCTAAAAAAATCATTTGTATTATCAAGTGTTTTTATTAGAAATTGCCAGACTCAACGTATATAGGTATAATTATCGTGGTCTTGTGGTCAAGTAAAGGGCATCTTTTATAATAAGCTTTTTAAGTTACGCTTGTATTTGTGATTCCACTGCTAAAATGCAACTAGAAATCATTTATAGCATTTTATTTATTTCAGCTCTTTTGTCCCTTACCCCTTCTCTATTTTCGTTTCTTCAATTCTTTTTTCTCTTCTTCCTCGTAGATGGTGCGTATGATGATAACCGTGGTGGTGATGTTCACCCTTTGCTGGCTTCCCATGAATACGCTGATCGTTGTGGGGGACCAGGACCACGGCATTTGGCACTACGAGAACATCATGTACGTCTGGTTCGTGTGCCACTGGCTGGCCATGAGCCACGGCTGCTACAATCCGGCTATCTACTGCTGGATGAACATGCGCTTTCGACTCGGCTTCTACGACGTCTTTCACCGCCTGCTCCTACGCAATAAGCATAACATCGCTCAGAACGGAGGCCTGCGCCGGTGCAACACTCTCACGAGCACGTATACGAGCGTGCGAACGTTGAGCTCTCGAAGCACGCGCAGCTGTTCTCGTAGCGGTTCTCATTCGACGCGTGCTCTGAACGAGATGCAAGTGTTTCGCAGCAATCACCTCTATCACCGCTGTGTCCCCCACGGAATCGACGATGAGTTCTCCAGCGAATCCCACATTTAAAATTTTCCATTTGTGAACGTCGATTAGATAAGTTTCCGAATCATTGAACTCGATGAAGACTAGAAAAGTGGGTGAACTCAAAGAAGAAGAATCATCTCTTCCATTTTATTTTAGTAATGATTACAGTAGAACTTCTTGAAATTCCAACATTCGAAAATAATATTTAATTTCATATTTCCTTATCATAAAATTCTAGGTTAAAAAAATAATCTACAGGCGCTGGCATAAACTGATGGGGAAGAAAAAAACTCTCCTGTTAAAGGTTCGATTTTTCCAGAAAAATGTTATTTCAAAATAACTTCACTAATAAAGGAACTTGAACTTGTTTTGAACGATTATTCTTTTCTTTCCAAATACATAATGTTAAATGAAATAATCCTTTCTCGTCTTGAATCAAATGTCAACCTTCCTAGTCTTGGATGTTTTGAAGCAAACTTCATCTTCTCCCGGAGGCCTCACGATAGATTTTTTTTACGACAGGTTATTTTTAACAGATTATTCTTTGATTGATATCGTGAAAATTAATTTTTAAGTTAAAAATTTTAGATGAGATTAGTTTTATAGATCTGCTTTCATTGAATCAAATAATTTTTACGAGAACTACATTTTATAAAAAACTTAAGCAAAGACTTTATTTTGATAGCGGGAAATTTATAGTTAATAAAATATTTTTCTAGGAATATAGTATATAAGTTATTGAAACAATTTTAGTTCTAATCTCTGTTTAGTATAGAGGACAATCTGAAGCTTATTTTTGAACTTACTAAGCGTTAGTGGATACTCTTCGTGCTCGCTGTATTTTACTCTATATTCGATTTCATATAAATCCAATCTCAACTTTTCAAGGATTTTTAGATGTTTTTCCTACTCTTTTAATGTACTCAGAATTTAAGAAGCTTGGTTTAAAATATGATTTTAACTTATTTTTTTTGTACTTTTATAAGCTTCAGACTTATAGAGAGTCATTTATAAATTTACCACTTTGGCTCTTAATGCAGTTCATACGTTAACGTCAACACCTACAATGCGAGATCTGAACTTTTGATCTCATTGATCCAAATAGCGCAAACCACTTGAATGTCGAATTTCAGAAGTTCTACTGATTTTATACGTCTTCTTTAAAAATGTACAAATAAAAAACTTAATTTAACTTTATCATCTATTTTACCTATGTATGTAAATAATTTATTTCTCATTGTTGTCATTAGACCGTTCCTTCATTTCATTGTTTGTATCTATGTCAGTTTGCCAAGTTAAGATAGCCGTAACGCCATTATAAACGGCAGACATCCCGGGAAAAAAATTCTTAATTTGACTTTTACATCTATTTTCTGTTGATTGAATCACGCACAAATTGAATTATATTCACTAACAATTTTCTATCATTTCATAAAAATAAAAAATTCGCTTCGACCCTTCAAACGTTTAATTTCCTATTCAGATCAAGCTCTTCGTTTCAAGCTGCTGAAGAAAGATAATTTCAAAACTGCAATAAATTATTAGGAATGAATTAATAATCTTTGAATAGAAAATCAAATTAATCAAAATGATGTCAAACTCAAATTAAATATTCAAGATTTGTTTGTATGTACAGTCGCAAAAAGGACTGAGCTTGCCGGCTGTTGATCGGTTGCAAAATCAGGTACTTTTTACTGAGAGTCAAGGCAGATTAGACTGGACCAGTCCCTTCTGAATAAAAATAGGGTAGCAGATATACGCTAGGGGATGTGCTAATCACGTGCTCAACTATCTAAACCTTTATGCACTAGACTGTACATTTAAGAGAACTGCATATAAGGAATATTTTACGATTATTTTCTGGGGTTTCTGTCTTATAATTGTCGTTATTTAATCTTATTTTTCCTGGATTGTATATTCAATAAAATCTAGTCATTAATAGTTAGACTGTATTAACATTTTAATTTCAACTATTTCAATAATAAGCTACGTTCACCGAAACTTTTTTTTTTAAATAAAAATAAAAAGACATAAAATAAAGAATAAAAAAAAAACGGCAGAATGAATGAAAATAAAGCATGGAGTATATTTTATATAAAGAATAAATTTATATACGAAATACATTTTAAAGAAAAAAAATAGTGAAGTTCTATTAAGTCAAGTAAGATATTAATAGCCCTGGCTGGCTCAATAAATTACGTAAAGACATTCTTATACCTGTGAAGTAAATTTATATTTCTCGTAAATATTGAAGAAAATTCTGATAACGATGCGTTGTATAAGAAGCAACCATTTCATGTAAATTTTCAGATTTTGTGTATTTTGTTCATCTTTTGTAAAATTTTTGAGTATGTCAACTTAACTAAATACGCATGAATTTAGTTAACATAAATAAATTTCGACAAGAAAAAAATAAAAAATTATATCTCAAAATTTCTTCTTTTTTTAAAAAAACTTTGTTTTAATACTTTCGCAAGAAGTTTACTCTCCGAAAACTTAAATTTCTAGTAACTACACATTACATTGTAAATAGTTAATATAATACCGAAGAAAAATCAAATGTCAACCTTCTCGTCTTGGGTGTTTTGAAGCAAACTTCATCTTCTTACGATAAAGATTATTAGTTGACCGAAAGCGTGCAAATTAATTTTTAAGTTAAAATTTTAGTTGATATTAGGTTTTATACATCTGCGTTCACTGCATCCATCCATAGTGATCTAAGTCTCAAAATTAAAGAAAGCCGGATCAAGGAAAATTAAAGTAAGTTTTAATGAAGGTGAGTAATGTTTGCATTCTTGGGAAATATAAAGACAGAAAGAATTTTTTCTAAATATTAAAAATTAGCTTGTTTTCTACTAAATAAGTAGAAAATTTATTAATATTTTATAAGCTTAGAAGCATTTTCCAAAAATTTATTATTTAAATTTTACTTTACTGCACAATTAAAGCTTCACTCAACATTCCTGTGGGCTACATCCTTATACACCCAAATCCCAGAGAGTGAAAGAAAACAACAACCTCCGAATGCCTGGTAGTATGGCTATTTAAGTTGTAGCCAACACTATAAATACATTATATCGTGTATTCTATGTACTAATTAGTCCAAAATGTGCAGAAACTTGAGTGAGATCTAAGACGGTGCAAAACTCTATTGATGCGATGCAAGTATATTACTGAATGGGTAGTGGACGAGATTTCCTCTGCAGTTGTGTTATAAATTCTTTTAGTACAAATTGTTCCTAGGTTTCCTATACAATATTTATGGATTGGTTTTATTGAAGATGTTTCGATTGAAAGTAATACGCCGAATTGATTATAGTTGAAGACCGATGCAGAGAGCGCCTGGTTCATTTTGTACGGATACAAAGAAGATTTAAACAATAGTGTCCTGCAAATTTCAACACATAAACGCAGAAGATTTTTCATTGTTTTTTTTCCCCTCTGGAGTAAATTACTAAAGTAGAGTAAATGCTACGGGACAAAAACATTTTCATAATGGAATTTCTTCATGAAATCCCCATAACTTTCATGCTATAGAAAAAATATATCTAGGATTTATAAATTTTCAACTGTATTATATGGTCTACCTTTTACATCGTTTATATCTTCTCAAACGGATCATTTTCAATATGTGTGTAGCTCGCTAGCAAGCACACCAAGTTATTCAGCGCCATCTATTGCAATAAACTAAGATCTTTACGCAGGCAGATCTTCCCTGTACTTTACAAAATTCTTAAAAAATTTATCAGATTTAATAAACCTTCATTTAATAAATCAAGTATTTAATAAGTTACATTTCTTTTAGGGATTCGTAATATATAATGGCCCCTTAAAATTCTTAAAGAATATGTTCAAATTATATTTTACCGCTATAGATGGCGCCTTGTTGCAACCATCTTCTACATTGTTTTTCCGATACCGCCATCTGTCGTCAAAACGAAACACTTCAAGAATCGAACTTTCTCACTATATCTTACATATGTGTTCTATAGATGGCGATACTTGTATAAAGGTTGAGGAATCCTTCAATCTGCTTCAATTCTGTATACGTGTATTCTTCTGCTTTAAAAATATCTTAGATATACGATAAACTATTTATCTTTAACATGAAAAACAAAAGTAATAAATTTTTTTATAAATCTTTCTTTTTGATTTAATTAAGCTTTATGCGTCTAAAATTTCGTTGAATCTTGTGGATAGTCTTCAATTCATTACAACAGACCTTTTGCCCACTTTTATTTACTATATGCACATTTCGGTAACCTTGTAACCATCATTCTGTGCATCTATTTAAATTCAACAGAATATTTATGCATCTATTTAAATTGGAAATAAGTTAACGCTTCCAACTCGTGCTTGTTTATAGGAAGATTTTTAAAGTTTGTTTTAATTCAATTTCCCTAAATTCTTAAGTTCCTTTCATGTATAACTGCACCTTATTTGAAAATGATTATAAATTATTAATAACAAAATTATGGAGTGAATTAATGTAGCCATAACGGCTCTAAAAAAAGGTTAACTTTTACTTTTGCATAATTTAATTCAGCGTGTCTGTGCTTAATGATATTAAATTAATCGTTTCCTGAAAATTTTCTCTTAAGAATAAGGAAGGTCTTATAAATCCCACAGCATACAAGACATTCATTGCATTTATATTTAAATTGAGCTTAACGGATTGTTATCGGCTATTGAAGGATTTTATATTCACGTTTGCTTATTTCTTAGTTTTCATTCTAATAATTTCCTTTTAGAGAAATTAATAATACTTATTTTCAAGTAAATTTAAATACATTTTTATTATTTTTTTTTTCCATTAATGAAGGCAAAATCGTTAGTTGAAACGATAAAATAAAAATAAATTAAACAATAGAATTGATTGGATGTTTTTAAATGTATTGATTATGTAGTATTTTTCTTAATATTATAAGAAATATTAATTCATGTGTATAAACTAACATGCCGGTTCGAGTGTCAGGGCTACGTCACATTTTGTGTATGGTTTTTCACTATTTTTGGAAATTAGTTTATTAAATAATTAATAACTGTTAATCAACAATGTTAATTATACGTTAATAAATAAACAGGTATTACTGAAACTCTTTGAATATTTTTTGAAAAGGATAAAGTAAAAATATAGAATCAATCTGCTCCGTTCATGATCTTCGCTATGCATTAAACATATACATGGAAGATGTTCGTGTTTCAAAATATTTATATAGGGATGGTATGCTAATGCAAAATTTTATTTATTCAGTCATTTTAATAGCATATTTTATATATTAAGTTTAGAAAACTAAGACATTCATCAATAATTTTTATAATATAGCCAAACTTGTTGGATAATCCTTTTGTCCAGATCTGAAATTTTTCCTTGTGTACTTGGAATATTTTGCCTAAATGAAATAGACAAAGACTTTTCGAGCACGCCGATCTTTTATTAACGACTATGGAAACTATTAGAAATCCATACCTTACAGCAATGCTTCGTAAACGTTTACATTCGTGACAGCTTTTCCACCAAGAAAACTTTTTTTTGCAGTCCTACAATTGATCCGTACAGCATTGTTTTCAGTAAATTAACTTTCAGTTAGAACCGACACAACGGTTACTAAATCCATGATGGTCGCCAGTAACCCATTTCATAAAGAGAACTCGCCTAACCATATATCTTCTTCATATAAGAAAAAAAAAATTAGATAGTTTTTCTAAATGTTCCTTTATTACAGTTTCGTTAATTTTAAAATGTTTGTTACAATTATTAAGTACATTGAAATTCAACAAAATAATTAGCTCGATGTTAGATCAGTCATTGACAAAGTCTGATACTTAATGCTACTGATTGTTTTAAAAGGTTAAAAACAAAATATTATTATTAGTAGTAATGGTAGAAGTATTCAAGATTATCAAATGCTTTAAATGCCTTTGGATGCATTGATTCTTATTCGTCGGCAAGAGAAAGACGTCTTCTTTAAATATAACTAAACAGACAGAAATGGTTCAGAAATCTTAAATGCGTTTTGGAAAAGTTAACGTTTCAGATATGCACAAACGTTGATAAGGTATCTTTTCATTTAATCATAAAATAAATATTTTGCTGATTATTTTAAACTGTATTTGCATGTTCGTAGCTTATTTTTCAGCTTCGCACCTTTAAAATTTCAATTATATTTGATTAAGAAAATGTACAATATAATTCATATACATTATCTTTTCTTATTTTATTAATCACCGGACAAAATTTTATAAAAAATTTAAGTTTTCTTATTTTCTTAAAAGTAAATTGGCATTTTTTTAATATCATAAGGAAGCTCTTTAAAATTTTTAAAAAGATATCCTCGGCTTTAATATACTTCAAATGGCTTTCACAAAAGGATCTCAAATCTTATTAATACTTTTAAAATAGATTTTCTTTTTTTAAACTTGAAAAGTAAACATTTTAATGAAAATATTGATTAAGTCTGTAAGAAAATTCCTATGGAGAATGACATTAATATCTGCAGCCTAAAAAATATCTTAACAAGAACTTTTTTTTTTAATTACTCGTTTTTAAGTTTCTTGTTCAAACGTTCGTTATTTTTCTTTTCAAAAATTTTATTTCTAAATTTTTTCTTATATCGGAAAATAATATTAAAAATTAAACATCCTAACTTTCTTTTATTTTCACCTATTATTTTTCATCGAGATGGGGTTTCAAAAAGTAACCTACACAGGTAAGTAATTCAGAAAAACCAGATTTAGAGTTTATATGAGACTTAGACAACGGCGTGATTCTGTTAAACAAGAAAAAATTTCTCTGATGTCTGCTAATATCTTCATAGTTTCGCCTTTTAAATGAACCTGTAAATCTAGGAAGAAAATTTAAGAAGTTAAGGATTTTTACATTAAAATAAGTCCAATTACAATCAACTTTATAAAAAATGAATCCTGGATTTCAAAACGGGCCAACAGTTTTCATTTTTATGATGAAAGAGCTCAATTTTTATATGCGAAATAATTTTTTTTTTCATTATTCCTATACGAAAGTAAGTATGTAACAATATTTCTTTGGTTCCCCAGAAAACTAGTTTTTAGTGTTGGGATCCTTTTGGAATCCTGAATTCAATTTAACAGTAAGTTTTAAATAAAAAATTCTAAGCTTCAATGAGAATCGAAAATTATGATCAAGATTTGTCTTATAAAGGCAAACGTAAGCACACTGGATAAAATATTAGACTTTACTGGAAACGAGATGGTAATTTATATTTGCACTGGCCAAGAAATGTTTGGACATTAACGAAAAATTAATTGAAATGTGGGTTAGTCTTGTGTTGCTCGTTTTGCGTAGTATGAGGCGAAAAGCAGGCGTGAACGATTGGCAGAAAGAAGTCAACGCATTTCAGTGATCTAAATATATTGTAAAAATAGTTAAATTAGCTGAAGTGTCACCCAGAAGAGTTAAACGTGTTTTTTAGTTGAGTTGTATGAATCGCTGTTCAAATCAAACCGGCCGCAAGTGAACATAGACAGGAACTGCCAGCTGAGTGTCAGCCGGTCAATGTTTACAAGCTTTGGCGCAAAAGGAAGGTATGTCCAGTTTTGACTAAAACGATCGGAAGAATGATTCGATTCCAAATATAAAAACGACATGTTTATGTGGATTTATTTGAAAGAGATATTATTAATTATTAAGAAAAAGCTCTTATGTGTTTAACATGAGTCGAACTTTGACACTTTGCAGCAATTTAAGGCTTTGTTATCTTCAGATAGTGCTCTTTAAATAAATGCAAATATAAAAACAACGATAGACCATATTGATCGATTTTAGAAAGCAAACTGAAAAAGAGTCGTATGGAAAGGAACACGTCTGCAAATGGTACGACCAATATTCAGAAAATCTCACACACCTGACTGTCCAATAAAGAGTCCTCAGAACTAGATCTTATTAGAAATCTATAGGACTGCCTGGAACAGAGTAAAACGCTGAGAAACAAGCAACCGATCTGCCGAATATCGGGAGTAGCTTATAACAGAGTACAAGATTCTCAGTGATCTCACCTTAATCTTGATACTTGTGTAATCCATGGAAAGAGAACTGTTGCAGTAACTTGGTCAAGGGTAAGAACAACGCATAAGTTCACTATGCTAAAAATCTGATTTATTTGTCCAGTGTGCTTACTTTCAAAATCAATGAATAAAATAAATTCATAGAAAATTATAGATAGACCTTAGCAGATAATTGCAATGACGAATAATTTTAACATAGATAGAAATAGACAGGAAAAAATGTCCCCGAATCGAATCCAGTTCATGTATTTTTTTCCCTTTCTATTTTTTTCTATCTTTTAAGTTAGACTTAAGTTTACACGGGCTTTTGAAACTGAGTAAGCATCTTACCTGGATTTATTCTAATTCATAAATATGATTTTATATTTCACGATATTTATTTAGAAAAAGAAGCACATTAGTAAGCTATAATACCTTTGCATTTCAGTGTTTGAATTGCATTCGATAATGGAAACATTGCTGCTGTCTTCTGTCCTAAAATGGTTCGTTTCTAGATTTGAATAGAGAAGAAACGAAAGGAAATTGACTCGAAGGGATGACGACATCTCCTTTGTTGATGGATAAATTTCCTTTGGTTAAGGACCCCAAACCAACAACAGAATAAGGCACTGTTAAGTTTGCAAAGAGGTTTATTGAATATTCTCCACAAAATTTTTATAAAATACTCGTATATATATTTTTATATATACTTGTTTCAGTCTAATATTATATTCGTTCAAGTGAATGATCGATATTATTACTAAACTCCCACAAGAATCAAACTAATTTATACTTTATTATACACATTGGTTAAAACTCTTAAAAAGGTGAAGAAGACTGGGTGGTTAATAATACATCATGTGTTAAGCTTTCTGTGAAAAGACAAGTTAGTCGTTATTGTGTTTTTGAGCAGTATTCGTAGTGATGCATTGAACAGATTCCGCAGTGTTGCTGGAAGCGGACGTTGCATTCAACACCGGCGCATCAAAAGCCTTCATGTCTATCGACGGCTGGCCGTCTGGTTTTCCTTGAAGAGAATAATTACACTGAGCTAGCTCCGCGCGAGGTGGAGACTTACACCTGTCCTTTCCACACGTGGAACTGCTGGCCAAGCCTTTCACCTGTTCGTAGATGCAATGAGCGTTGGTGCAGCATATCGACGATTGCTGGCCCGCCCGGCAGCATTCTTGCATGGTATGCTTCAGAAGACATTCCTCCAGCCGAACCCGATCCAACATTTGGTACTCACGACCCGACCGAGGGCGAAGAGTGCAGCTCGTCGTCGGATGCTTCGGACAGGACACGTCGTCGAGCCTCGGCATGTCGTTGCTGCCGTGCGATGACAATGACAACGTCTCGATGTAGTCGCTCATATCGGAAGTGCTGCTCGTGCTCTTGGAATCCACGTAGTAATGCTGGTTCATCATTTCCTGATTAGGACTTAAACTACCATCTACGAAATAAAGAAGAGTGGACTTAATATCATTCATAAGCTTCATTATACTTAGAACTTAGATGAAATAATATAAAATTTGCATTAAACACCCAATCTCTGGTTCAACCAGACCAAAATCAACCAATGAGAGGGAAGGATTTGCTTACTAACTATTCCGATTTCAACTCAATTTTGCTTACTATTCCAAAATCACTGTGCAATTATAGCACTCCTATCTTCAAGGCTCGAAATAAACTCAAAAATGATCCTTTGTGCTGATTAGGAGCTCTACAAAAGTGGAACCGTTAAGCTCCATAATTAAAGCAGTACTTGCTTATAGTAAAGAGCTCTTCTGAGCATATAAATCTATATTACATTTTGATCGGGTCGAAATGGTGATTTCAAAGATTTCTTCTGCAATTGACAATCCTTTGTTATATCTTTTCAGAGCTTTATACCTATTTTTTCAAATTCCTCACATGAAATAAATTCATATGGATTTTTCGACCATACTGTATACATAACAGTCATTCATATAATTAAAGGCGAAAATACCTTTCTTTACCTGGAAGGTACTATCATTGAGGATGTCCGAGCTTAAAGTATACCACTAATAGTGTATGCTAGTACACAAAAATCTACGTAACCCAGAATTCTGGAAAGATTACATTATCAATTTCATCAAAGTTAAGATCATGAATATGCTTTGGATAACTGCTTTTTACTTGAAAGGATGTGAAATGCCCAGGAGAAGCGAATTGCTTTGATTTTCCACATTCGATAGCATGTCCCTCCTAAGCTTCCTTTCCAATAAGAGTCATACGTGTGAAATAAATTCAACAATTTCCTATAACATTTAAACTCTTTCAACCTTATCTTACTCACTTGGCCCATATGAACACATCATAAAACAGGATGGTGCAAATAACGACCTTGTAATCGACATGGAGAGCAGTTACAATGATCTGCAGTCGCTTGTTTTCGACATGGAAAGCACTGTTTCTACCCAAAAGAGCAAGTGCAACTCCTTGGACCTTCTCAACGGATGGGTTACATGCTAATTCCAGTGATAACATGAAGGAGTTCAGAGCGCTCATCATTTATATATATGCTATGAACTTTGTATATTTAAGTATGTGTGTCTTGGGCGGATATTCGGATTCAAGTCGAGCTATTTCCAAAACCATTTCACGAATTTTTGTCTCTGAATGTACAGGGGTTGGATAACATAATATAAACACCTTTGATTTTTGACGTTTTATCGAATATCTAGAAAAATACTTGACGAATTATCCTGAAATTTCAGTGGTGTAAAGAGCATGTTACACCTCTCATAAATCAGCGAAGGTTTTGAAGGCAAATAGGAGACCAGCAAGAAGTTGAACAAAATAAAATAATAAATCATTAGATGGTCAGTGAGGGTTTTAATTGTACGCCTACCTCAGCTGTTCGAATTAATGATGAAAAATAAAATAAAATAAAGTAAAATAAAATAAAATAAAATAAAATAAAATAATGTTTGGGATCACTCTGTAAGAAATAGTACGTGAAATGCGCTGTAGCTGTAGCAAATGATTATGAGGCTTCTTTTACTTCTCTGTGTTCATTTGTATGAGAATACATGAGAATATATTCATGGTGATATAAAGGTTTCTTTAAAAAAATTTAAACGTAATTTTTTGTTATAACATGCAGGGCTTTCTACCCAATGCAATGCCATTTTCAGAAAACTTGACAAACAACAATAAGTGACAATTGGCCATATTAAATATTTGATGAAATATGAGCAATTTTACTAAATGTTTAACTATGCATGTGCAAGCGTTACCAATAAGGCTTTTGCAAATGTATAGAGATACTCTTATAAAAAGCCCAAGCAAATATCATGAAAATTCAGAAAGATATTGCCGATAGAATGAGTTGATTTTAAGTTGCTCTCAGAAATGAACAAAACGATAAGGGGATTTCTCCAAATTTTTTATTTTTGAACTGGACACCAGTATCAACTTTTTTTTACGCTGATATGAAATCAATATGCCATAGTCCCGACTTTCGCTCTTATGAACCTAAAAATTTGGTTTAAAAAATGCGCAGTTAAACCTTATTTACTATAAATGCTCTATACTTCATCAAATATTTAATACGTTTATATTCTGATCGCAGATGATGTTTCTACTGTAGTTTGTCAGGTTTCTTGAAAATGGCATTGCATTGGGTTGAAAACCATGCATGTTATAAACAAAAAACTTAAAAATAAATTTCGATTTATTTTTAAAGAAACCTTTATGAGATTATACGTGCTATTCTCATACAAATGAACACAGATAAATGAAAGAAGTCTCATAATCATATGCTTATTTTTTATAAGGAGGTCTCAAACATTATTTTTTTGTTCAATTTGTAAAAAAAAAACCTTCGCTGAAAAATATGGGGGTGAAACATGCTGTTTACACCCCTGAAATTTCAGGATAATTCGTCAAATATTTTTCTAGATATTCGACAAAACGTCTAAAATCAAAGGTGTTCAAATTATATTGTCCAAACCCTATATATAAGAATACTGACGAAGCAGTGTCTTAATTTTTTCTATTTAAAATTCATGGTACTTAACCCTCAACCATTTCTAATGAATGTATGGTTGTCTCAGAGATTCGGTGTCAAAATACAGAGAGCCTATAAAGTCCGTGACTAATTTCAGTGTACAAAAAGTAGCCTTTAATGTATACACCGATATAAAAACTCAACACGTTTCTTGCTAGATCACAAGTGAGATCATACTTCGTGCAACCAGACCAAATGATGAACTGAAAGCCAGAATAACCAACTGTCATCAGCTGTATTGATGTTGGCAGCTGAACCGAATGTGGCAGGAAATCGATTATCGTCTTGATATTGCCCGTGCAAATATTGTCCGGACTAAAGGAGTACATATAGAAAAGTACGGATATAGGACATAAAAACTTCTAGTGTTCAATTATCTATCATTTCTACAGGTTTAATTGTATCTTTATTAATTTCTGATTTATTCATAATTGAAATGTGTCATAGGCTTTGTAGACACCCGGTATATAATTTATATTTATTTTCAAACATTTCTAAGGAAATAAAATTAACATTATCTGTATTATTTCGGAAAGGTATCATTAGCTTTTCTTTAAAGGCTTTTAGTTTATCATTAAAGCTTTCATTGAAAATACTTTTAAATTCCGATCACATGGTACTTTCCTCAATAAAGGAAATGTTTTGTTATATACATACAATTTAATTTCTTCTTTCGGTCAAATTACAGAGAAGAGAATCACTCATGAAGTTTTTTTTATTTTGATGTTGCAATGGAACATAATTCGAGTAAACGGTCGTTTAACCTGATCATTAGTTAAAAGGACAATGAAATTTTTAATAAGATTTTTAAAATTGTTTTTGTACGAATCAAGCATATTTCAATAATTGCTTTTATTGTGCTCATTTCATTAAAATTCCAAAATATATTCGTATCTTAGAGTAGTCTAAGAAAAAAAAATTAAATTAAATTTTAGGAATACCTTTCAAATCTTCTCTTTTTATCCAGATTGATGCTTCACTGTCTAAAGAGATGTTTCGACACAATTCTTGATGACAAATTCTGTGCGAAATTCCCTTAGCATCGTCGACGTTGCAAAACATAATGCCGGCGTTAGCTCTTATCATGGCCATTTCCATGTAAATACCTTCTCCGGTGCTGGGGAAGGCGATCATCTGCTTTGGAGATCCGGCCGAGACGCCCGAGTCGGAGGAGCTGGCCGAGTCACGATTGCCAGGATTGCACGGAACACTTGACGACCGTTTTATTGCCGATAAAGAATCGCCATTTTCGCCATTCGCCTGCAAGTTCCTTAGGACGACGTTGACGTTAAAGTTCTCCAATTCGTTGGCGGGCTTCTCCAGACTTTCGTCGGAGCGATTCTTTGGACTAGAAAACTGAGAGGAATCGGTCGATTTAGAATATCCATAGCTGGCGTGGTTGATTTTGCATTTACTTACAGTGCATTTGATACAAGGGAGCAATTTTTGTTCTGGAGATACAATTCCTGAGAATTCATTTGCGCGATTCGATTGGCTGCGGTGTCCTTGGCGTCCATCAGCAGAACTAGAGCGTTTCCGTAGAAAAACTCTTTTCTTAAGCTCCACTACAGAGTTGGAACGCACCGTTCTTGGTTCGAAGCTGACACTTCTCGTGAGCATCGATTTTTTCATAGATTTACCATTCGATTCACTAGACGTCGACCGACTTCGGAAACGTTCGTCGTCGTCTGTCTCTTCATCTTTATGTTTAACGATCAACGGTAGAGGCATAAAGGGTCGGAACGGTAAGCACTTGGAATCTTCTGCAATTTTAGACATAGACAAATATTCACAGTATCTTCCATGGGAAACTGTTCCGTTTTCTTTAGAAACTTCTACCTCTTTAGAATTACTCGAGTTTACTGAAAGAGACGTCGACATTTGCTGCCCACCTTCAGGTAGATACTGAATATTAATTGGCTGCATCATCAGATAGTTACTATTTGGTGACTCGCTTCTATTACTATCCGATGAATCTTGATTGTTCTTGATCTCAGGAATGAGTTTCACATAATGATGGCCACAGTTTGCACACTTTGTCTCCATTCCATATATCCCAGACACATTAACGTTAGAACCCTGAGAGATTATTGCAGGATGCATGTCCGATTCAGCGCTCTTCTGAGCATTCGCTTGCGATGAACTTTCATCCGGTTCCTTTGGCTCTTCCATAGGCTTTTTCCCTTCAGTTTTGATCCCAGATTTAGCCTTGACAGCGCACGTGTTTTCATAGAAATGCAACGACTCAACAAATTCTAAATTAGCATAATTACCAGTCCCGGCTAAATTGTCTTTGTCCCGGCCTGGTGCGTTATTTTTTCTATCAGTGTTCACAAACTGCACATTGGCGTAATTGGGAAATTCTTTTGAAGGCAAGTGAGCTTTTTCCGTTTGGCTGATTGGCATTGTTGACTTCGATCTCGAATGAGGCTCTGATGTTGACTGAGAGCTACATGGCACAGCGACATGCACATTGCACGTACTGGTCTTCAACGATGCATTCGCACAAGCATGCTTGTCAAGAGTATTGCTACATGCGCACGTATGTTTAAGATGCACACAGTTCGATGGTAGGGACGTGGCCTTACTTTCGTGAAAGATCTGGTGATGCAAACAAATGATGTCGCCCTCGTCGTAGTTCTGCCGCTTCCGGCAAAGCATCAAGTGTTCGGCCCAATGGATGACTCGCTGACACGGGCAGCTGGTGGCTATAGGATGCAACGCTTCACCGCGAGACACTATCGAACAAGGAGCCAAGTGTGCGCTCCCAATTTCCGCTTCGCTCTGAAGGTGCCTCACGCACACGTTCACTTTGTTCGCTTGGCCTTCTCTTCTGTCAATGGTCATCATGCAGTCCTAAAAGAAAACACAAAAATACCAGAAATTACACAAAATCAACATTTTTCTGCTTACCTTCTTTTAATGAAAATCTTATTAAAAAAAAAAAAAAAGCCGAAATAGGTATTAAAAAAAAACAAAAGATAAACGATCAATGAAAACTCCTTTGCGGAGAAAAATAATGAGGTTTGATCAAATTCCATTATTAAAAAAGGTTCAAAAAATAAGACTGTATAAAATCTTTTAGGTTTGGATCATGAAGACAGGTTTAAAGCCAACTGATCCAAAACACAATTTATCTAAACTTAAAAGTAACGTAAATATGAGCTACTGGGTTTATTTTCTGCGCTCGCTTTGCTTGAACCCAACCAAATTAAACATTTTTATATAAGAGAAAATCTCACATCCACATGTAATTTCGGAATCTTAAATCTGACCTATTATCATTAAGGTTAGATCAGTTGAACGTTCCTTGGGTATAAACTAGAGCCTACGATTTCTGACGGGTAATAAAAGCACACGGGTACACGGGTACATCGATACAGTGTACCGTGTACCCGTGACTAAGGATCCGTGTTCTTAATACACGTGTAAATACGAATGACGGTACCCGTGTATCCGTGTAGACGGGTACCGTCATCCGTGTATTTTTATGCACGTGTCCGTTCAAGACATTCAAGCTAAAATCACGTTGCAAACGATATGTTTGTTTTCTGAAAAACAGGAGTCTAATAAAACTATAAACTTTTATATAAAAAGTATTTATTTTTTAAACAGTTATCCTGTAAATTATTTTCTGTTTTAAGTTAACTTTGTATATTAATACATTGCTTTTTTGAGCAAATTTGATTTGATGATTTTTTCCATTTTTTTACTATTGATTGAACTGTGGGAATTTTCATGTAGGTTCATTTACTTATCGCAGTCAATCTTAGGCCTTTTTTATGAAACTCAATAATTACTTCCCTCTTTTGAATGCTATAATGGCATTCTGTTAAATAATTTTTAAATGAAACCATGCAGTGATTTATTTATTTATTTATCTATTTATTTATTGCAAGCAACAGGCCTATAAATGCCCAATGGCAGCTTACAGGAAAACAAATACAAGAACAAAAATTGAAACATCAAAACAAATGTTGAAACAAAAATTTTACAATAAGCATCAGTAATAACAAAAAAGAGTTTAGATGTTCATAAATTATAGCTTTAAATTCATTATAATTTAAAAAGTTAATATCAATTAAATTCGAGAATATATTGCCTAATTTACATAATCGATCGAAAGGGAGATTGTTTGTAATACATTTCTTAGTCAGTGGTAAATAAAATATATCAGTGTTTCTTGAGTTAAGTTTGGGAATGCGTAGTTTTATGAAACTGAGAAATCTATAAGAATAGGTTATATGATTATATAATTTGAATAAGCAGCAGGCGGCCGAGATAAATACATCTGTTAAGTAGCGTTTCACAACGAAAGTGATCTCTGAGGTAAGAGTTTGTAGCATATAAATTTTCATTAAAGATTTCATTTTCATTATGATTTGATAAGTGAAGAAGGGAACGTAGAAAATCAGTTTGAACTTTCTCAAGACGCCGCTGTAATGTAACATTGTACGGAGACCAGATAGTCGATGCGTACTCTAAGCCGGATCTTACTAGGGGGTTGAATAAGAAAAAAGAAAATTCTGTGCTATTGAAACGTGTAGAGTTTCGAACAATGAAATAAGAAGTCCTATAGGCTTTAGAGATAATGTGGTTTATATGGTCGGTGAAAGATGGGTTGTGCTTAAAAAAAAAGCCCTAGATCCTTTGTGGTAGTTTGTTTATCAAGAGAAGAACCATTAAGGGTGTACGAGAAGCTATGAAGAGAATGTTTCAGTGAGTAAGTGACCGAGTGACACTTTCATTAGTATACATTTTATTGAGCTAAATAAGAGTATAGATCCTCTTGGTGTATCATTAGTATACATTTTATATCCTCTTGGTGTATCGAGCTAATAAGAGTATGGATCTACTTGCAAATCAAAGCAGTCAAGAGGGGTACGAATAATTTTGCCTACTTTGATGTCATCTGCGAACAAAAGCAAGGAGGATGATTTCACTACATCTCATATGTCATTAATGTAAGGAGAAATAATAATAATAAGATTGAACCCTGGGGCACTCCTGAGGAGGATATGAAGCTTTTGGAGGTAGTGCCATTTATGACAACATAATTAGTTCGATCAGTAAGGTATGAGCATAACCATTTGACAAGCGAGTGATGCAATCCAAATTGTGAAAGTTTTTTAATAAGGAGAAAATGATTCGCCTTGTCAAACGCCTTCTCAAAATCGATGTATATTGGGCAATCCCATCACCAATGAGATGTATACAATCCATGAGATTCGATTAAGTTGATCTACCGTTCATGAAGCCATACTGATAGGGAGAAATATGGGGCGAGACAGTGGGATAGATTCTTTGATAGACTGCATATTCAAAAATTTTTGTTGGAAAACAAAGTATAGAAATGGGGCGGTAATTTTTGATATTGTTTAAATCACCTTTATTTTTGTACAAAAGAACAACTTTGGTATTTTTCCATAATTGAGGAAGAGTGCCGGTTTTGTTTGAAAAATTGAAGATGTATTTTAGAGGGTAGATGACAAAAGCACTGCAGGTTTTACAAACGTAAGAGGGAATGCCATCGGAACCGATAGAGGTTGTGTTATAATATGAGATGTATTCTGTTGTTTTTACTTACTGAGCAGTGATAAAATTTTGTGAATTGGCATTCAATTTCTTCAGTTCTTAATGAAAGTGTATGATATATGATCAGCACTTGGTTAGTACAAAACCCCAATGAGCTTAAATGGTTTATTCCTCTTATGCAAATATAAATTTACAAAATTCTACATGAGATCATGGTAGAATTTTAAGTATATTTTTCAATGAAGTGAACCAAATTATTTTATAACTTATGATTTTAGAAAATAAGACATTACTGTGATCATTCGATTGTTATAATTAGCAATTGTACATAGTGTATGTGTATTGTTTTTTTTTTTCTTGAATATTATTTTTTATTGTGTTTTTCTTTCTGATATCTGATTCAACAAGTTAAACGCTTGAGTATCCGTGGAACTGAAATACGCGGGTACCCGTGTACACGTATAGCTACACGGAACTGATACACGGGTACCCGTGATGCTGTAAATACACGGGTCAATACATGGACGAATTAAATACACGTGTACCCGTGTATTTTGGTACACGTGAAATAGGGAGCTCTAGTATAAACACTTGATATTGCCAACAAGAAATTTCATTGACAATCTGTTCAGGATAATTTTAACAGCTGATTAAATATTTTTCCTCTTTGAATTAAGAGAATATACTATCTTAATTAAGTGAATCGTTTTTTATTCTAAGAACTATATTAATTAATACTTAATTTGAATTCAGTTACAACTAAAACCAAAAAGTCCACAATTTCTAAGAAAGAAAATTGAATCAGCTTATTGCGAAGAAAATTGGAAAATTACGTGGGCAAAAATTGCGATATCCAACAGTTTTCCCCGCCTTTTTTATCGCAACTCAAAATAATGTTAAAGCCTTGTATCGGTGATTTCGGACTTTAGAAGACTCTGCTCATGTGGGTCTTTTAAAATAAAAATAAGAAAAAAAGCAGAAATATATTGAAAGCGTAATTGAATGCACAATCCTTGCAAAAGCTATATAAAGCTTTAATCCGTACGCAAGATAAAAATAAAATAAGTAATTGCTTGTATAGGGAGGACAAGCTATATCCTCATGTTTCAGATGTATTTTTGTGGTTAGAGGTTTTTCTTTCTTACACAGGATAGAAGATAACACACTATGAGGTATGATTTCACGATACAGATGAGTTCAAGACCAATGCGACGAAGCGCCTGAAGGATATTCTAAATAGTAATTAAAAATACATAGGCCCCTTTCGAGTTGCCACTATTTCGAACTAACAAGGGAAGTACACGAACATATACTGTACCTCACAGATTTCCACCAAATTGAAATGTTACTCATCTAAAGCTATTGATGCTTGCAAAATAAGAAAATACTAAATTTTGTTTCTTTCAAAATAAACCGAGAAAACGAAAAAAAATTGAGCACATACTGCCATTCAAAGACTACATAGTTATGTGTATTATTGCGCTCTCAATTTCTTTCTTCCACTACTCAACAATACACACAAATCCACTTCACCTGATAGCAACCGATTGCTTTCAAGGTATGCTTGCGCGAAAAAAAATACGCCGTACAACTAATTGTTTGACCAACTGACAACAACCTCTTGTCCACAAAAGAATTTTATTAAGCATATACGTATTTCGAACTCGTTGAGTTCATTATTCAATACCAATACAGAGTTTGGTTAAATTACAGAGAATATATATAAGGGCCGGAGTGGCCATTATCCAATAAAAAGATGCACTTTTTAAGAGTAATTGATCATGTTTCCTTATATGAACCGAGTCTGGCATTCTAAACAATCAAGTACAGAACTCGTGCTTGTCAACAATTTTGCAAGATTTAATTACTAAAGTTCTTGGCCGCTGCCGTTTCACTTATGTATTTCTTGCCATACGTCAGAGTCAATAGAAGGTATGGTCCACAGATATGGTATGTTCTTTGGACTCGTAATTTCCACAATGCTACGAATCTTTAACAATGGTTAACAATGTCTGGACTTTTCTATGTTAGCGCCAGCTGCTGAGTGTGAAAAACAGCAGACAGCTAATCTCGGGCATGGCCCACTAGATTATAGAAGGCCTGTCCATTCGATGATAAGAAGTGGAGGCAAATAGGTTTCTCTTATATGCCACAATGGCGCTAAAACTCGTCCCTAGCCACAGCTTCGGTTTCGTTTAACCAAACCTATCGCACCACGCGTTTTCGTTTTGTTAACGATAATAAGATGTTAACAACAATCATGACAACAATTAAAGAACGAACAAAGCGTATTGAATCAACACCACCTAGAAAGAACGTCTGTGCACTGAAACGTCATACATTAATAAATTAAAAAATTAAAAATTATTATAGATAGTTTAATTAAAATAATAAATTATAAAAAGAATTATTAAAACCTATAATTAGACACAGAAGAATTTTAGGTTAAATTAAATAGCTATATCGCCTATTCAGAATGCATTATTCTCAATTGCATGGGGACGAGTTTTAGCGCCACTGTGGCAAAAATAAGAAACTTATTTGCCTCCCATTTTAGATGCAGAAAAGCATCGAATGGACAGGCCTTCTCTAATCTAGTGGGCCATGTCTCGGGTTGCGAGGTGCAATTCAGGAAGCGCTCAATACCTGGCACTAGTTTTACCCTTAACATCGCCGTACGTACGCACAAGCAAAATAATATAAGGATAAGTGAAAATCTGCATATCATGTTTCAGATATTGCACTTATTTATCACAAGGCATTTTTCACAATGTACCTTTATTCTCCGTGGAGTGTCGTAATTCGTTTCCGGAGGTGCAGGATAAACCTGTGTTGGAGCCCGATGAACTTCAACAGCCGGTGGATTTTCCTGATTCTGTATAAGATATATTTAAACGATTTAATAAGAAACAGCTCAAAGATTAAATAATAAATATTAATAGACTAATTTGACCTTGAAACACTGAAATTGACAATTTAGAAAGTTCAAGAATGGATATTTAGAAAAACAAATTGACCTTGAACCTTTACGTCCAAAAATAGATATTCTAATTCAGGACATTTTAAAAACTTAAAAGATTTAACTTTTATATGAAAAATTCAATATTCTATTTTTATTCAAATAATATTTGACGCTTGAAAAATAAGTCTGTCTACTGTATGTAAAGAAGTGTTTGATGATTTCTGTTGCTTTTTCCTAATTTTTGAAATAAAAATTAAATAACGTATTCAATATCCAAATACTCAGAAGTAAAATAAAGGGCAACAAAATCTCTGGATGAATTCAATTGGATTTCCACGTCTCATAAGAATATTTATTTTATAAGTTTTTTTTATTTTTACCTGAAGATGACTGAAGCAGCCGATACGTACATCGCATGAAAATAAATATTATCGTGGGAAGTGGAAATCCAATTGTCTTATTCACTTAAATCATTTAAAGTGTCGAGCATTTATGTCATTTTCGAGGAAATATTTTGTAATAAATCTTTCAAGCGCTTTATTAATGGAATTATGCTAGACTCCTTTAGAATAATGAAAGAAATAAATAACTTAAATATATAATATAAAATTTAGACTTACCAAAGTTGTGATGTTGATAATTTATTATAATTAACATCATAACAAATAATAACAATCTTGCCAAATCCTTCACAAAAATCAATAACAAATAGAAATTATTACTACATAAATGAACAATGCATTCACTACACAACAACACCTATCTCAACAATCAGTCACCAACAATTAAACATTTTTTTAATGTTTAATCAACTCATTGTTTAATTATTCTCTTTTCTATTTAAATCAAATTCTTACCTGACGATGAGCTAAAAGCTCGAACACGTTTATAATTATAACAAACTGTCAACATCACAAATTTTTTAACATTATAATGTTTCAACGCTGGACATCATTCTACAAAAAACATTATGCAAAAGCCTACCCCAAAATAAAATTTATTTATTCAAAAAGAAATCTATCATAATTCCATTAATAAACAAATATTCTTAATAATCAAGTCTTTCAAGCGGTATTAAAAAATTATTTATAGTTATTCAAAAGCCTTGAATTATAAATTTCTCGAGATTTTCTTCCTACCTTATTGCACAAAGTAGATAATGCTGTACGAGGAATAGCATAATCCTCATAAGGATTTGCGCACGTACAGAAATTCGGACTTGAAATGGTTGTTCCCGGCGAAGCAATTTTCAAAGTATTCTGGCGGGAAGGTGTCGCCAGATTCAGCTGAACATTCGGTTTCCCCTTGGTCGGAGAATTGGAACTCGAAGAAGTGCTGCCAAAGCAGGCAAATTGCGGAGCAATTTTTTTAGGGGAACCGAGCGGAGTGTTGTTATGGGACCCCGGAGTCCTGATGTAAGCTGGATTGTCTCTCATCGGTGCGTAAGCACAGTTACATTTGACTGGAGTACCCAATGGAAGTGGGGCGACCGTTTGAACGGTCTCAGCATTTGAAGCAAGAATGTCATGACAAGAACACACACTGCATTGTGGAATGTTGCGTGTTCCAGTCTTGAGTGTCTTCGTTGGTGTCACTGGTGTCTTCAAGCACTTGCTTTTGTTAGCAAGCAGAGGCGTTTGAAAGTTTTCCAACGCCGAGGCAAGATGCTTAGGCTTGTCGTAATAGTTTTCACAACAAGGGCGTACAGGAGCAGACGATTCCGATGCGCTGCTGCTACTCCCTTGCGAGGAAAGAGATAGACCGTCCGCTATTCTATTTTCACCAGCCACTCCGTCCTGTGTTTCGCCAGTATGTTCACCTGTCTTCGCGGTGCAGCATTTAGGGTGCTTGGCACATCGTTCTAAAAGAGCAACTCGATCCACTAAGTAGGATCCTGCTTCAGGTATCCAGCCCTGGGGAGCGCCATCATCACCAGTCTCGGCTGCAGGCGTCGGATTCGCATTTTCCAGGTTGCGCGACTCAGTCGAAGGCCAGTAGTCACCGGTGGCGAGCGCTATCTCCGAGCAAGCATCGCAGATACTTGAATCAGAAGAGTTGAGTAGTGGCCGGGTTGACTCGCTGCTGCACATCTCGGTCATTTTATGATCGGACTTGTTGCTCAATTGGAGGGGCTTTCTTAGCGTCTGGTCTTTGGCTGGTAAAAGACAAAAAAAAAAGGACTTAGTCAAAACATCCACTTTCTCATTTCTCAACTGAAGATTAAAAATTCATTCCTTAATTTTATAAAATATTTATTCTTCAAGCCAAAGCAATTACAGTATATTCAACTCAAAATCAAAATATAACTTCAGAATTATTTATAGTTTTACATGTGAGGAAAAAACTTATAGTAATTCCTTATAATAAACTTACTAATAATTGGTCTCGTTTTGTTCTGGAATTTTCCCTGAGAAGCGAAATCAAACGTGGTTGTCAGCTCTTCTGCCTGACTGCTAGTGAGCACATGAAGCCCTTCGCCTGTAATCGATCAAACGAATAACGATAAGCACACAGTAAACAACTTTCGGAACTTATTTATCACTTTGCTTGAAAATTCCGTTCTTTTTAAAAGGACTGGATATAGGAAACTATACTTAAAATACTTTTCATCATTTCTACCTGTTTTGTATCACGGCAGGTACAAATAAAGAAAGAACGATGGTCAGGTCTAGTATACGGTGACTAATTTATTAAGCCTTAAGCACGATCATCGGAAGGCAAAAACAGCTACAAAGGTATACTGAATATGATAGAATTCTGATCATCGTCTTCCTTTATTTGTAAAAATAATTATCGAAAAAATAATGTAATTGAAATAGAAACAGATGGTTCAAAAATCAGGATAAGCAAAGGAATATACGATTTGTGGACATTCGAAATCGATCACTGTCCTGAATTTTGGACCTTAATATAACAATAGATGGTTCACCGATGATAAATCCAAATAAAATAAATTTAAATAGTGGAAAGGGGCATTTTCACAGGCCTCCCACTTTTCCACGAAAAACCTTTATATCTCAAAATTAGCTCATCAGAGCAAAACAATTATTCGTCTCAATGAGAGGAGTCCGATCATGTCGAATTTATTGAGTTTCATTCGCTGGTATGAACGCTACAGCAAGGTCATCCTTTTTATAAAAAAAATTAATATCTGCATAAAGGTTTAACTGCTTGTCATAAAAAATACATCTAGGCACAGTTTAAAGAACTCTCCGTCGAAATATTAATTTCATTTGGTGTGCTATTTTTTGCTGTTTCGGAAGAGTTAGCTGCACAAAATTGATCACATACGTACAAATGGATTTAAAAAAAAAAAAATTCAACATAAGTTTTTAAAGTAGAATTCAAAGAAGAACAAACAAGTACACCACTCTTAATAAGTGGTCGGCCAATGAGCTAAATTTAAGTTATAAAGATGCCATTTTATTAATATAGCTTTCAAATATTATTCCCGTATTTGCTCATTGTTGAATATAGGATGTCTTTCAATTAATTTTACCGTATTACATAAAGAAATGTCGTTGGTTGTTTCAGTTATTTATCAATTTCTTTTCATTGACATAAATGAATCAGATTAATGGTTTATTATTTCACTGAAAAATTTAATAATTTTATTTTCTTTCTCTTGCTATTAGAATTCATTAATTATTATTTAATTATTCAACGATATTTAAGAGAAGTCCAGCTTAACTTCGTTAACGAATACGACCGAAGGAATGATCAGATTTACAAGACGAGGAAAGGATCTCGTCTTGGAGCTAGAACGATATATTCCCAAGCGATGCCGAGGCGAAAACTACACGGACAAGATGCGAATCACCCAGAGATTAAGAAAAAAAAACAACAAAAAAAAACCCCACTATCAACGTGTTTTTTATAGCTGTATAGAATCAATGTAGGAAAGCTGAAGCGAATTTATTTTTGTCAGTTTTTAGTCAAAAAAAAAAACCAGTAATTAGTGGTGAAATACATTTATACAGGATGTTCATAAAATGAGGGATAATAAGTACCTAGCGTGATGCTTTGAATGATGACAAACTTAAAGTTCCTTATGCAAAATGTTCAAAACTAAAATTTTAAGGGTGTAACCATTACGCGAAGTTTTCTAAAAGCTGGTGGAAAACATCAATTAGTCTCAACAATTGCCACCGTTTTCTCGTGCCATAGCCAACACCTCCGAGAAAGAAAGCCAAATAACTGAAACGTCATACATTGTTACATCATCATAAATCGACCAATTTTAGGGCTTATTATAGGTAGAAATACGATTAACAATGGTCGAAATATGCTGATGTAACAATGCATGACGTCTCAGTTGTTTAGTTTTCTTTCTAGGAGGCGTTGGTATAGCGCAGTTCGTTATGTGAAGCGTTGGTGCCACGGTCTATAGGTATTCATGGTCATCGAGCTTTGGCCATTTTCCATTGTTTCGAGAAGCTAAGGAAAACAGATCGTGCCAGGTGCCGCATAGATCGCATCAAGGCCGACCGTGATCTGCGGTAAAGTTTTTCATTGAAACTGAAAATAAAAGTAAAGTTTCTATCTGCCTATAGGGCGGCGCTGCAGGCGCAGTTGGGACGATTGTACATGCAGCGCCATTTTTCAATAGACTTCCCGCCCTACCGGGAGCTAGAAACTTTAGCTTCATTTTTAACAATGGAGCTCGATGACCATAAATATCTATAGATCGTGGTTGGTGCAGAAAATTCATAAATGACGTAACGATTTTGAGTTTTAGACATTTTCGATAAGGAACTTTTTGCTTAGATTGATGTATGGAATCACACTATGTAATTATTAGCCTACATTTTATGAACACCCTGTATACATTATTCTTAATATAATCTTCCCACACTCTTTCCTGTAGCTAGATCGTCTTCCATTTGGCGATGGCAACAAAATAATTTTCAAAACTGAGTATATGAGGTATTTGCATCACAAACAAAGACCAGCAATTGAGTTATCTTGAGGGAAAATGAGAATTTCAGAAACAGTAACGCTTAAAAATGTCTTCTTTGGATAAAAATCACTATTAGGCGAACCGGTTATCGTAGCAGCAGCATTCAGAATGATACCGTAAGGACATACAATCACTCACCAAAAGTCATGGCACACCCCTCCAATCAGGTTCCCTGTCCGTAATGAGACAGATCCCGCTGCTTCCATTCTCGGAATGCAGGTGCACAGGAATCCTTGATATCACGCAATCATTATAAGCAAAACTAGCTGCAGAAATGGCGTTGCGCCGAGAGCTATCACCATTTGAACGGGGGATGATTGTTGGTGCCAGACGGATGGTGCCTCAATATCAGATGTAGCCAACATCCTGCAATTTTCTCGCACAACCGTTGCAAGGGTCTATCGAGAGTACACCCAACGAGGGGTTACAACCCATGTCGGACAGCGGACGGGCCGCCCACGCCTCATTGATGCCAGAGGTGTTCGCCGGGTCACCCGGCTTGCAACTGCTGACCGAAGGGCGATAGCGGTCCAAATCACCATGCGGTACAACCAGGGACGTTCCACAACGGTGTCCGTGACGACAATTCGGCGAACCTTGGCAGCTGCAGATATTGGGAGCAGGAGGCCACGACGGGTGCCACTCTTGATAGTGCACATCGTCGATAGCGCCTAGCCTGGGACAACCAACATCGACATTGGACCGCTGAGGACTGGCGAAGGGTTACCTGGTCCGACGAATCACGGTTTCAGCTGTATCGGGCCGATGGTCGTGTCCGTGTCTGGCGCAGGCCACACGATGCCATGGACCCCGCTGGTCAGATGGGGACCACTCAGGCAGGTGGCGGCTCCATATTGGTCTGGGATGGTTTCGCGTGGCATGCAATGGGTCCATTGGTGCATCCGACATCCACTCTGCATGCTATTTCCTACATCGATCTGCTTGAGGGCCACCTGCACCCCTTCATGAACTGTTTTCTACCCCGCGGGCGATGGCATCTTCCAGCAAGATAATGCGCTTCCACACTTGGCCCTTGTGACACGGCAGTGGCTGGAGGAACATGCTACCGAGTTCACGACAATGATTTGGCCTCCATGTTCCCAAGATTGCAATCCTATGTTGCATTTTACTTATTCATTTCCCCCGTATCTACTATGTAGCTAAATGATATTCTCATTATCAGAGCCGGCCCAAGAAAAAGCGGGGCCCGGTGTAATGTTAACCAAAGTATACATTT
The DNA here is from genome assembly GCA_023313115.1 of Rhysida immarginata. NCBI lineage: Eukaryota > Metazoa > Arthropoda > Chilopoda > Scolopendromorpha > Scolopendridae > Rhysida > Rhysida immarginata. The sequence goes on from JAHWFO010060970.1 coordinate 8,468,623, forward strand.
TAATATAAAAATTATTCAGGCAAGACCGCGGGGTCGTATGCGATCGCACCGTTCGCACCCCCTTCCGGCAGGCTCTGCTCATTATACGGATTAACCCGCTTTCAGCACCAACTCTCTAATGGCACGCAGTATGGTCTAAGTATGGTCTAATTTGGGTTACCCTGTAGATCTAACAGAAATTAATTATACACTTTGCTCTATGGTAAAAGTATTCATCACAATTTATATTCCCTTCCTGAGATTCTAATGGATTTAACTGCAAATTGGTCGTGACCCCTAGCGGTGAATTTGTAACTTCATCACTTTAACTACATTGAAGTTATGATTACCTGTATATCTCTCGATTTGGCAGAACTATAGAGATATTACTTTAAAAAAAAGTAAATAGCTAATACAACAGAAGAACATTTTCTAATGTAAAAGCCACCATTTATTGTTTACCTTTTCCGCATCGTGATCCACCTTCAAAACAAAATTTTCCATCGATGACACCATATTTTCGGAGATCCTGAACGTTCCAAGATTGGAGGACGCGAGGAGGGAGGCCGGCCACCAAGCAGAACACTCTGTCCTGTATATGAAGACGGGCAGGACCGACAGTGATCTTGCTTTTTGGAGGAGCCAAGGCCACTTGAACATGATAATATTGTTCTAAAGGAAAACGAAATAATAATTACAATTAATATTCAATGCTTTCAACTGTACAAAAAATGATAATGATAGGCAAATTTCTCAAGTTCCAAACCACTTTTCTTTTACCTTCTCCAAGATTGTTTCGTATCTTGACTTGCCATTGGATGAGGATTTCCCTCGAATCGAAGGCGAGAACTACGTTGATGTCCTGGCAGAGGATGGCGAGCGTGTGGGACTCTTTGTCGAGCGTAAAACCCGATTCGATCCCTAGATAACCTTCGAGGCTCAAGTTGGCCTTCGTCTGTCCTTGCTTGTACTTGTCCTTACTCTCTCGAAACAACTGCAGGTTCAAGCAGTCTATAAAGGGAATCGAAGAAGTTTGCATAAGCAAAATATATCGATTTTTTTATTTAAGGGGATGCATCTAAAATTAGCGTATACGTTTATCAAAATTCAAAAAGATTAAATATTTAAAAAAAATAAAGAAGTATCTCATAGCGCTCTTAAATTAGTTTAATTATTTAATAAATTTACAACAATTTTTTTGTTTTTTGCGAGCATTTTTCTAGTAAACGTGTTCAAATACGCATTCATTTGATAGCGTAAACAAAAAACAAATTAATCTGTAGCAGTAATAAACTAATTTTTAAATTTTAAACCATTTTTATTGAAATTTCAGAAAATTTCATCACTATAACGTCATTAAAATTAAAAAAAAATAAGAATAAAAATGGTTAGTAATTGCTAAAATTTTGAAAAAGAAATAAAATGATGAAATACCAAAAAATAACCATCACATTAAGTGGCAATAGAGAATTATAAGAGAAATATATATTTTCAGAATTATTCAAATTTGTATAGTTTTAAAAATATTTTTTTCCTAAAACCTATCTTCTGGTTCTCAAAATTTAGTTTCGAAATACTGTTTGTCAAAATAAAATTGCTATTTGGAAAACCAATCGATATAAGGACGGAAAAAATATGAAACGGCAACTGACTGTGAAGTGCTGCCATCTATTGCAGTGTTAATAAAGCTTTCTATTCCGGATTCGGTTTCCGTTTAGCGCTCATTTTGTACAAGTTACTTATCCATTATAATTTTCCCTGAAAAAAAGTTTTAACTTCTGAGGGATTTTATTTTCTTCTTTTCATATTAAACTTGAATCTGATACTTAAAAATATATTATGAAATACTAAAACTCTTTTTATCCATAATTCGCTTTAATCTTTTGACTCGAAATCTTTATTAGGAGCTTTAGCAAAAAAGCTATTTATAAGAATTCTCGTTTGATGAGTACGTTTATCCGGCCGACCGCGTTTGCACGATAACTTGGAAACGGATTAACTTTTTCAAATTCTGTTTTCAGAACTATGTACAACATCAAGGTCTTAACTCGGCTATATCAACTTTTCAGGCTTTTTCAAGTCGATTCCACGTGCTAAAACAGTGCCCGCAATAAATACATAGATAATGGCATGTCATAAACAATCGATTCATCAAGAAAAAAAGACTGTTACTTTCTATTTATCTTTTACAAAAGCTTTGCTTGCTGTATAGATTTCTACGATTGATCTAATCTATAGTTCAATAAAAGAAATACAAATTTTGGAGGAAGAAATACTCAAATCTTTATCTTTAGAAAAATCTGGGTGAGATTCAATATTTCCAAAGGGACATTCAAAATGTTAAAGACGTTAAAGAAGTTATTTACGCTTCTTTCCCTTCGACGGGAACCTTTTGTTCTCGGAGTTAAAACCATAGCAATAAAAGTAGCTTTCCCTCCATTTTGCCAGAAAAACTGAACGACTCAGTTCGAGAAAAGTCTCTTTCCGAAAACTTTTTAGATTTACGTTGCTTTCAATTGATTTAGGAAAGAAGAGAAGACGTCTCGTTCGTCTTTATTAGCGCCCTCTAAACGGTGACACAAGACCGACAAAAATTGAAATTTACATTCTGAAGCGTTAGAAAGAACAAGAATAAATTGTATTAGGGAAGAAGAATAGGCGAACTGAAAAAAATTTGCAAAGCCAAAAAATTTTAGAAAAGTTAAAAATAACTTACTTATACGTTAAAAGAGAAGGGACCGGCACGAAGTTAAAGTCTTTTTTTTTCAGAAATGTGAATATAAAATCGCGAATTTTATTTTTTCGATCGGATCATAAAAGTAGCCCATCATGCAGAAGCATTTTTAATTCAAAATAATGGTTTTCAAAAAATGTCTAACAATTTCCATGTAACTAAATTATGAACAAAAAAGGAAAGAAGAACATAAATAAACCAAAGAATAAAGATTGCAATTTAACGATACAGTCATTACGCAATTAACTTATAATATGTAATTATTCCATGCTTTTTAAAGAATTATAATAGGGATAATAAAATTACATTCGTTACGAAAAAGCGTATACAATCTTGGACTGGAGTTGCAGTGAAACCCATCCAAGCATTCTAAGGCGGAGCTTTTGAAGCATGAACAAACCGTAGGAAAAAAAAAAAAGAGAAAGAATGGTACAAATTTCTAAATGGCTATGACCCCCGAAATAAATAGATGATCATCTTGCATGATAGAACTTTTAGTAATATGACGTTTAAGTTTTCTATGGTTCATAATAAACTATACAAACCGCTACTAATGAACTTTCCTCCTTAAATGTGCGACGGCTACTAACTTCATTATTTCTATTTAATACTTGCAAATTGAAATTCCGAAAATTCTCTTGGGAAGGAGTTGTGCTGAGTAATAGTAATTACTTAGAAAATTTAAAATTTTTAAGCTAATCCTCTTTTCATAAGAAACTTCTCCTTTGCTACAAAACTTTAATGTGATGTAAGTTTATCGAATATGCACGTATAAAAGAAATTATTTAAAGTCGAGAGCTTTACTGACAGCTGTCAATTAAACATTTCATAATCAGATTGTAATTACATTAAAGCATCGGAAAAATTGAATCTCTAATATGCTGTCTACTGCAGTTCAACTTTTCGGCAATGACGTAAAATGAGCTTACATGAGTATAATTTAAAAAGGCTAGCTCATAGTGATAGAAGAAAAAATTCATATTTAAAGTAACTGTGACTAGAGAAGCGTTGAGATGAAATTCCGAACAATGCCCACTCAAGTACTCTGTGTTAATGTAAAATTAAGAATATTTTAAATAATTTCTCAATCTTTAAAATAATTCTGATCTAGATTTTTTTCAAATAGATGTCAATAAAAGTCTAATAAATACTCTTATTTTTGCTGGCTTTCAAAATGAATAGAGAGAATGATATCTTATAATTCTCAACTAGCAACAGTGATAGAAAATTCGGCTTCTGTGAACCTTAAAAAAATAATCTGTGTTAAACGATGCTTCAAGGTAAATGAACCCCAAATAAAGTGAACCTTAAAAAATCATGGAAACAAAGAAAATTTTTAGTTGTGTAGGCAAAGCGCATAAATTTAATACAATTGTTTATTGATTAAAATGAAGACTAATGAACATTGACGAAACTAGCAGAAGGCGAACATACTCTAGAGTTGAAGTGGATTTACGAAATCTTCAATTTTATTTTTTCCAATCCATTATTCTATTTGCCTATCTTTGGCAAGCCATTTCTCGTGTCAGCTTAAAAACAATTATAAAGGTGATTCTAAAGTCATGTTATATTTCGAACAAAAAAAAAGACATCAAAACGAAAACAAGATATATATCAGTATTTGTTTCTTGTGCGCACTAAATTATGATTTACAGTAAATATTAAAACTGAACCATTCTGTGCCGATCATATCTCTACTCGAAAACAGGTATCTGCAGCAACAACATCTTCCATAATCTTTGTGAGATTGGTACAATGATGTTGCGGATGTTGTCCTTTAATGTATTGGTAGTCTTCGCATTGTTTCAGATAAGATCAGATAAGATACAATGATTCATGTTCTTTCAGGTAAGATCAGAAAATAGATAATATTATATAAAAATATATAAATATTGACTGATTTTATGATCTATACAAGATCAGAGAAGCAAATCTAGCGGCGTTACCTCAGGTCATAGTTCATGTGTGATGATCCGATTATCAAATTTGAATTTCATCGCATCTCTTTTTTATCTTTGAAGCTTTTAGAAGGGCCATTTGAAGCGTTTAGAAGGAATTAGTCTTTAAATAACATATTTTGCTGGACACAAAAACTCCATGCTGAATTGTATCACTGTAATTCTGTCCACACTATCTATCATGCATAAAATGAGGTTTCTACAGCGTGATTTCAAATGGTATTTTCACATTTATGAGAGATAAATTGGTTGCATGACTTCAGAATACATTGTATCAGCAATTCTCCTATTAATTTTCATATTTCTTCGACACGTCTAAGAAAAAAAAATCAGGTCTTTTTATCCCTTTAAAGATTCAGGAATAGTATATAATTTCCTGTAGATCGGCTGGTTTTAGGAATTTTGATTTTACCTCATTTGTTAGTCATTTCCTCCATGTTCATTGCATCTTTATGGTATTACAGTTGTTCATAGTTTTTAATATTCTAATTCTTTCTAATTAAAAAAACGGATGCCTTCTACAAATTTTTCTGAAATTTCATTAAATTCTTCGTTGCCAGTATTTTCTCAACTTCTGTTTGAATGCAGCAGCACTGTGCATTAACATAGTAGTGGCTAATTGGCAGAAACCTTGATAGTCCGGGCTTATATCACATGTGCTTTTAATGCGTTAGTCCCGCCCTACAGTAATTGAGGCTGAAATTTACAGTAGTACAAAAGGCTCTTAATTTTTATTCGAGGCCCATATATTTGAAACTTTCCTCGGAATTTATTTTAGATTGAAAGGACCTGGAGTGCCAGCATTTTAAATCTAAAAGGAATGAACTATTTAAAGTCACAGCAATAAAGAAATGCAATTAAATTCAAAACCTCATCTGCAAATTTCAGATAATAAAACGATGCTGTCGACATTAAGAGGATATTTCAAGAATGCTGAAAAATTAGCATTATTTTAAGTGTACGTTTAATTTAATCATTATTTTATAATTTATATTGAGTATATAATGAAATTTTTCATAATTAATTTATTATAGTTTATAGACGAAAGTTTATTTGAAAAAATTGTATAATATTAAAAAAAAACTGAACATCTCTTATCTTGACGGACGAAACCATCTGCTTCTGTGCAGTAAAAAAATCTTTTTCCTGGCTTACTTACATCGTACAGAAAAAATACTGTGAATTATAAGTGTCATACCGAATTAAAATAATTTCGGAGTTTAATCTGCCAGGATTTCTCCTCTTTCATCATTTTTTGTCCTCCGTTCGGACAGCCATCTGCCTGCAAGAATCTCCTACCGGAGTCCCCCTTTGCCTATAGCCCTTCTCCCAGATGGGAAAACAGCTGTTTTTCTCCGATAAAGTGATGTTGGGATGAGATCACCGATGACCCCCTCTGTCATTTCCTCTGCTATACCTCCTACATTCCACCATAGCCCACTTCCTCCCTCCTTTTCCCAAAGTAAATGGCTTCATCAACGCATCGCTCAGCCTTGACACGGAGAATATGTTGCCGGCGACAGAGTCATCCAAGGTGACAACTATCATCTTCCCCTTCATTAACGTTGGAAATCAAGAAAGGAAAACTGAAACTTTCGCTCGTGGAAGAATGTTTTGGAATGTCAGAGCGTTTCAAGGAGAAACGTAAGAGCATAATTTCTTGGAGATCAGTTTTTAAAAGAATGCGAATGCTCCTCCTTGAGCAAGAAGTTGATGCATATTTTAAGGTATCTTTAATGGAAATGCAAATTCTCTTTTAAATGTATTGAATCCTTTGATGTATTTAGATCCAGCTTTAAATCCAATCATGCAGATACTTATTTCAGAATATTTAATTATTATTTGCAAAATTAAATTCTTTAAATACCGCTAACGTTGACATGTTCGATCTTGCTGATGCGAGTAATTCTTTAATCAATCTTGGAATTCTAACACTATTATAAAAGAAAAACTTAGAATGCCTTTTATAATGAGATTTTTGCTAATTAATTTAAAAATTGTGGAAGGCCAAATTTTCTAGCAACCGCCTGTTTCTTTTGCGGATATTAATCCGGTACATCTTTAAGATTCTTCAAAGAATTCTTTAACAGTCCCAGACATCAATAACATTTTAACGGTTAACTTATCAAAATCGGAGGGAACCTCTAATCCACAAGGAGATTTGAAATACCAGATACGTATTTCGGCTACCAAGTAGCCATTTTCAGCGGAGGGGGACAAAATGCAACTAAAGAAAGCAACCTTAACGCTAGAGAATATATAGACAAGGTGGGGGGGGGGGGTAATTGAAAAGAATATCTCCCATTGGTTAAGCGGAAATAACGCCTATTGGACAAATTAAACAGTGGGCCAAATAAAATAACAGGAGATACCTTGTCAGAAGAGCGGGGGGGGGGGGAAGCAATTCAATAAATCAAACAGAGTTTAGGATCGGCCCTTTGTCCATATTTAATAAATTTTTAGAATCCCTTTTATACAGGGTGATTCAGTCAATTTCTGACCATGTCAGTACTATGATTTATTGACCCATTAATGTTTACAAACTTAGCATTTCAGTATGATATTTTAGGCAGTTCGGAGTTTTTATTCCCGTGGAAAAGTCTTGATGATATGCTCAATGTGGCCACCACGAATGTTTTGAACTGCTCGCAGCCGAATGGTGAAGTTGTTCATAACTCTATCCAGGATTTCTGCATCCACAAGGGTGCAGCAGTCGACGATGCTTTGTCGCAGCTGGTCTAGGGTTCTTGGTGCTGTAGTGAACACACTGTCTTTAAGGAACCCCCAGAGATAAAAATCACATGAGTTTAGCTCAGGACTCGTAGGGGGCCAAAGAAAGCCACCCCCGAATCGATCTGGAAACCTGTTTGAAATGTTTAATCGCACACATATTTTAAATGTAGTATGGATAGTTATTTTGTTTTTACATCTACAAATATTGCTTGCTCTTGGGGTAATGACCGTCTTACGCAAATGAAAATCAACACACTAATTCTGGTGATGACGTGAAGCATGAAGCCGATATATGCTGCATCGACGCAGATTTTAGACGAGATGGTGAACTGTGGCACCATTGCACTCCTTGCGATATGTGGGCGCAAGCCTGCTCTAGATGGGATGCAGCAAAAGTATTTTTGTGCAACACGTTTTCAGCGCGAATTCCTGTGAACTCTTCATTCCACATTTGGTTCCTATAGAAGTTTTTCGTTTTTGTTTCTTTTGGGTTTTAACTTTTTTAAAAATTATTTCACTCTAGTCCAAATATATTTATTATCTAGCCAACTGTGTTCATTTAGAATTAAGTTGAAGTTTACAATAATTATTTCCTGGATATTTTAAAAGATATTTCAATATATTTAAAGCAACCTAACATCTAATCGCCGATGCCCATCACGCAGGAGAATAACAGTCAATGTACCAAACCAATCCACATTTTCTCTTTTTACGCCAAAACCACAGCAAATAGAAAGATTCTCCCTATATATAATAACAAATGTGGTGTACTTAGGATATGTACTTGTGATTTTATTGGGATTTATTCTTAGGTGATCATCATTACCCAGCTCTCCCTTAAGCTTCTTACGATTCCGGTGCAAGCAAAAAAAAAGTTAGGTGCGATTCGCCGAAAGCAATTCACCCATGAAACTCTATGAAACTCTCTCGGTACTGCTTTTTAACAAACGGGAGGAGGAAGATGTAGATTCACCCCTGGAAGCATTTTTACAACAGTTATCTTCTTATCTTAGATGTTACAATCCTCTTTAATGCCAGTCTGTCTCCATCATTCGGCTTACACTTCCGTATTTAGCAGTACTTAGCAGATGTTTTATCTTTAACTCTATATGCATTTATCAGGTTTTATACCGTAGCCCTCTTACGCCTAACAAACCGTAAGATACCTTCAATTTGCCTTCGGAAGTCATCGGATTCACCCAATATCTCCTGCGTAACCATCCCATCACTATTCTCAGATGCACTGATGTCTGTTAAGCAATTGAACAGAGTATACGCTACAGAGAGTAAAATCAAAAGCAGAAGCTACCAGAATTGTGTCAATTCTGTGTGTGGGCCACGTCATATATCGAATCCGATGTGTGATGTCCAATCCCTATGTTTATCTAAAATATGTAAAAATCTTTTCTACTAGATCATATTAAATTCGATATATTTTACGATACCTAGCAAAACAAGAAACTAAAATACTGGAATAGGGATCTCTTTTGAGTACCTTGAATCACCATTACGTTACCACATGTTTAAAATTTGCCGTTATTAATGGCTCATTTTCCATCCTGAGTAAATCAATTAATCTATTTTACTTTTCTTTCTTTTTTTATATATTTACCAAAAAAGGCGGGAGGAGGAGGAGGAATAATCTAATATTGGGTTTTGTTTCGTGAGTCACGATGAATCAGAGCGAACGGGTTCGTTACGTGATCAAATAGTTGAAGGAGGATGACACAAAAAAAGAAAGAAAAATCGGAGCCCCTACCCAGTGTACACTATTGGGAGGAGGAAGCTTGGGATGGGTGGCAGAGGGAAGAGGTTATTTCTCCTTTCGTGTGATCGGTGGAATGCAGTGCACGTGTTCGCATAATAACAATCGATGAGCGTGGAAATTCAGACAGCATGAGAATGCGCATGATCAGCTGTTAAGAAAAAGGAAGACGAAGGAAGGGAAACGAGGCCCCAGCGTAAAGTGGGAGGGATTCATCTAAAAACACAATATATAGAAAAAAAGACGATAAAACAGTCTTTGTAATCAAATTTACACTGAAAACAAAACAGGTTTTACTGTCTCAATCAAAGACATAAAATGCAAATGCGCTATAAAGGAAGAGTTAATAAAAACCGAATTACTATCATAGTTATCGTATAAAAAACTATTTAAAAAAGTTTTAACCTATTTAATTTTTTCGTGGCTAACAGTTTTAAGCGTTTAAGTTCAGAGTGAATGGAAAAGTTTTTAATGTCCCTTTGCTCTTTTCAAGATTACTGACTTCCATGGAGATAGAAAGTTGGTAGGCGCAATTTCTAAAATGCTTCTCTATAAAGTGTTTTATGTATAACATAAAATTTGCCTCCATTAAATGGATTAAAGAAAGACTAAATGCGTATAACACAACATAGTGAAGTCTAGAATTATAACTTTGTCCGGTTATAAAATTTAAAAACAATCTCATCGATCCATCAGATTTCATTCATTACGCTAGAAATCTTTAAGCCAGGTTCTTTCTATGCTGACAGCACTTGAGAATGACGCCATCTATTTCTACCAAAATGAAATATCAGATAGCAAAGTTTTCGCCGGTCAATTATTCTTCCCTATGACCTCTCTTGCGGTATTTGATAACTTTAAAGCTAACCTTTAAAGATTAATCTATTTCCTATAAAATTTCTTTAGAATTCAACTGTCATTACCGTATCTCTATTATTATATCTCATGTCAAAAAAGTGAAATGTTAAACATTGGGTGGAACAAAAACTGAATTCAAGACAGCTTGGCCCAACATTTTCAGCCCGCATTTTTCGTTGAATAGACATCTGTAAAATTTATTTCGAAAAACTCCGCCTTCCTTTGCTTTCTGTTCACGGACACTATCACAGTGATAAAGTGAAAGCGAACTAAAGTTTCGAGGCAACTTTATGGTTAAGCGTTAGCTAGCGGAAGAGAACGAAAGAAGGAAAGGAGGAAAAGGGATGATGGGGCAGAAAGGGATTTTCTGTTGTTGTTGCTGTTGTTGTTGGATGGTAATATGGCTGCCTATCTGTGGCTACTAACCTGTGTGACCCTTCATACCATTCGCTTCCATTACGAAGCTTCTCCAATCACCTGAGTTTGCAGCAAATGGCCAGCCAAGTGCAGACGGAGGAAGAGTCCAATCTCATGGTCCATTGAGTGGGGAAACCGAGTCGCTTTTGGCTCTACAAACATCATCCAGCAACGAAGAGTTCAAACGAGGTTCATTCAGCCGCTTCTCTGATCCCCTTTCTCCACCCACCCCCTTATCCCCCTCCACCTACTCATTTTCCTTTTATTCAATCGTTCTTTCACGGTCTACTCCAAGTTAACCTTAGCCACGAAGACCCGAAAGAAAATTTCCTTCTTATAGCTTTAGCTTTTTCTGCAGTTGTTTAAGGGATGTAATTTGACTTAGAATCATTTTTAATAATTAACAAGCATTCTGTGTTGCGTTTAAATGCAAATTTAGACGATTAAGAGAAATAATTTTTTTTGCAATTTTTTTTAATATCAAATGTGATACAATGAAACTATAAGATGAAAACAAGTATTACTTGAACACTTTTGATTAAATTATGTATTTTACTCACAAAGAATATATAAAAATAAGAGGTCGCTTCTTTCAGGCTTTGGTGTTGAATTTCCTGAATAAGAAGAGCTACTAGAAAACACTTGAATAAAATGAAGGATCTGACAAAGGATCAAGAAACTGGTCAAGAAAACGTTAAAAATAGAATAAAACATACAGGGTGGATACAAAAATGAGCCCCCCCCCTTTGTTGTTTTAATAACCGAAGCAGATAAGTCAATTTTGATGAATCCAATGAATATGAAGTTGTGGGTGACCTATCCCATGGTGCACTTTTCATCCCAAATATGCAAATTAGGATGCATTCAAATCCTATCTTAAAAAACCATAACAGATACACGAAAAATTCCAATTAAAGACTCGTTCAGCATGGAATTCCGAACAAAACAAAACAAAAATTTCCAAAATCCGATGAACGGATCATCAACAATCACATGTTGAATTTATTAGTTACCTCCCTATGCACTTCAGAAAGACATTTGAATGTTCAACATGCAAATCAAGAAATTAGCAAAAATTACCACAATAACATTCACTTTCATGAGGAAAAGCAAGTAAAAGGCACAGAAGGCAGAACAATTTATAACTAACTTTGGAGTAAAATTATGTATGCACTGTGGTTGTTTGTACATTACAAATAATTGTGATCGTTTGTGATCCGTTCATCGGATTTTGGAATTTTCTTTTTGTTTTCTTCGGAATTCCATGTTGAACAAAACTTCAATTGGAATTTTTCATGTATCTGTTACGGTTTTTAAGATAAGATTTGAATGTATCCTAATTTGCATATTTGGGATGATGAAAAGTGCACCATGGATGCAGCCAGCATCCATTGGATTCATGAAAATTGACATATCTGCTTCGGTTACAAAAATAAAAGGGGGGGGGGTCATTTTTGTATCCACCCTATATAACTTCGTGTGTGACTGGGAGAGTAAAAAGAAGAGAAAGGAATACAACAGTAATTCAGGAATTTCGCCAAGCCCTAAAGAAATAACTTTTTTTATATTTTCATATAAGTAAAATACAGACTTTAATTTAATATAACCAAAAATGTGATATGAAATTCGTAACCAATCTTGTAGCAGACGACATATAAAAAATACTAATTTTTAGATGTGAAGAACCATAGCCCCAGAGGTTTTTTTCTAATGCTTTCTTCTATTTATTTAATTTTTACATATTTTTAGCGTAGTGGCTTCGTTCACGGCTACCGTGAAGGCATAATGGCTCACGACGGTAAGGAGTGACGTCACACGTTATTGCCGAGAGTTGTTTCGCGGCACTTTTCGTGCAGCAGACGGCCGTAGCAGTGAACGAACGTATTGTGTAAATGTTCAACTGGAAAAATATGTTCAATAGGAAGAAGTTTCAAGTCGTATCAAGAATTGGAGAGTTTTATAAATGAACGTCAACAAAAAACATTTTTTCAACTTTGGAAATCGCATTCTGTTTGCTAAATTATATAAATAATAAATAAAGGGGTCGTAAATAAATAAAAATAAATAAATAAATAAATAAATTAAATAAATAAATAAATTAAATAAACAAAATAATTTTCCAAGATTTATAATATTTAATTTTCAATATTTGAATAAATAAAACTTATTGGAGTACAAATTTCTTAGTCGGTGGACGAGGAGGGATGATAAATTCACAAGTAAACACGGGGATGATAGTAACACTGTATATTACTTTGTTTTTGTAAACTTTATTATCATGACTGTTTCACCCCTTGTTGGCCTACCACTAACTAAGAGCGAAGATCTATTTCCCCAAATCAATTTTTTTTCTTTCTCAAATTGACTTTAAAACTCATGATTCCAGAAAATATATTGAAATTTAACAAAAATAAAATCCGTCTATACTTATGTAACCAATTTTGTGCAACTATCTCCTCCGAAACGGCAAAAAGCAGAACCAAATTAATATTTGAGAGTACTTTATACTGTGCCTTGACGAATTTTTATGACAATTGGTTAACCCTGTTTGGAGATAATTTTTTTCCAAAAATGAAGATATGGCTGTAGCGTTCATACCAGCGAACCAAACCAACACCTCTTAAAGATAAGGCCTGAGCGCGAAAACGGCATAGCTTGTTACATCATCATGCGAAGACATAATTTAGGGCTTATTATTAGTAGAAATGCGATTAAACATAACCTCGTATGATGATGTAACAATGTATGACGTTTTCGAGCTCAGGCCTTATCTTTAGGAGCCGTTGACCAAACTCAATAAATTCGACATGTACGGACTCCCCCATTAAGACAAATTTTGTTTGTAAATAACTTGTTTGCTTCTGATGAGCCAGTTCTGAGTTATAAAGGTTTACATCTGCCCCTCCCCCCTTAAAAATATGTTTCCGTTTCTTTCTTTTCAATCCGGCAAAAACTGTGACGTCACTTTTCATAAAAATGACGTCACTCCTTACTGTCGTGAGCCGTTACGCCTTCACGGTAGCCGTGAACGTAGCCACAGCCTATTTTTAATCTCTGTTTTTTCGCTTGCATTCCTGTTTGTAAATAAAATTTAACAAAGACAACTTTACCAGGTTCATGAATAAGAAGAGATATTAGAAAACACTTGAATAAAAGGAATGATCTGACAATGGACCCGAGTTTTATAATATTAAACTCAGGTTAGAAATATTTCATTACAGATAACAAATTACAGAATTATTATTGTTTTAAACGTTGCAGTTAAATGACTACATTATGCTCTTTTCAATGTAACTCTTAAGAGGAATTGAACAATTATGCTATTTTATTTTATAGAATTTATTATGTCACGCTTATCAGGAATATTTTCAAGAATAATTAAAGACATCTCTTTTCACTAGATTTCATATATGACCCCTCATGCTATATTTATACATTTAACATATAATACATTTAATTGTTCCATGTATAAGCATATATGATCGAAATCAGCTGTCTTTACTGCAGCAAATTGGTGTTTGATACTTATAAAAATTTCTTAGTATATTATTTTATTACTTGCGAATGTATTAAAGCATCTGAATACTAATTTTCCTAATTTATTACCAACTATTATCTAATTTTCTTTATTTTTTATATAAAAAATAAATTTTAATTTATTATCAAATCCAATTCTCGAAATATAAATAACACATTAAAATAATTCATACGTTGCCTCATCAAATATATACCTGCAGACGAAACCCTGAAATAAAATTGCATCCAAACGAAATTGATTCTCGGAATTTCAACAACGACAAAAATGGAAGGTTTCGCTCATTGGCTCTCCTGTCGTCTCTATCGATGGCGTACCTTGGACAAGCTTTTATCGACTTCCTTAAATATTCATTGAAGAATGAGTCAGAGACCATTTAAATACAAGTTTTCGCTGCAGGGGGAGCTTTTCCATTAGAAAGTAGATGAACGCGGAAATGGAACCCAGTCAGCAGCATACAGTCAGCAATTAGCGAATGAGAAAATTTCAAAAAAACAAAAACCCCAAAATGCTGAAAATTAGTCACGATAACGTAGGAGAGAAAACCTTCGAAGTGGAAAACGGGTCTATTTCGAAATAGGATGAATTGCAGTTCTATTTTAACACAGATGTAAGCCGTTCTCAATTTTGCCAGTTATCTCGGAAGCCGTTTTCTTAAAGAAGCAATCTAGGGGAGAAGAGCAAAACTGCTTACTCACGACCGTGCTTATCCCTTAATTGCAATTAATACAATGACAGTTTAAGAACACTTAGCTCCGAGTTAGCCGATTTTCTCATCTGGATGACGAAGCAAAAGGATTAAATGAAAGGAAATGAACAGACCGAAAGTGAAAAGTAAAAGGCAATTGTCGCTGATGCAACCAATTCACGACAAAGTCCCAAAGCTTCATGAAAGGAATTCAGATTCCAATTCGCTGTTTTCTCTATTTAATGATAACAATTTGGGATAATACATTCTAAAATGAAAAGCTTAAAAGTTAATTAATGCTAGCAATAATAATATAACGACGGTAATTAAATTTAAGAGATCAAGTAATGCATACAATTTAATAAAATCAAATTTTCCATTACAATATGCAAATTCCAACTCGAAACTTTATTTTTGGTTGAAGACATTCTAGGAATTTTCATGTAAATATGAATTTGTGCATTTTGAAATTAGTAAGCTGTAATTTATAAATATCTATGAAATTTCGTTAGTTCTAATGGTTGAGTCTCCACCAGCTCATTTTATATGGGTCGATCGATACATTCAAATTCACTTCTTCAAACATTTCGTAAAATTCCCATTTGAAATACAATGTTCGAATTGAACGTGAAATCAATGCATATTGCCAAGAAATTATTCTAGAGATAACGAAAAATAACTATGAACAAACGATCTCTGATAAAGTGTTGGGCAATACAAACTTTCGCTTACAATAATAATTTTTCTCAATAAAATCAGAAATAGATAAGGAAATAAATAATTATCATTGTTGTCAGGTAATTATCATAGCTTAAAAGAGATGCAGAAAAATACATAAAATGGAAAAATAAAATTTTTATGGTGTAGTAAAATGTTTACATGGAACAAAAGCTCGATAAGATGAAAAAGGGTATTTTGATGGCCGGCGACCAATAATGACAAAGGACGATTGACGAGATGATCGGAATGATGACGGTAATCAGTCGAATCACGATCGAGGAAAACCACCGAACAAGGTATTGCGGCCTAATCTGCGGTTCTATTGAAGCCAGTCGCTTTTCACCGAATTTTCAAGAGATAAAACGACGCCATTTGAAGTGTTTTCTATAGTATAAAAGAAAACCAACCGCTCTCTTTCACTGCCTTTGAAAATATGTTTAAATCGGCCAATACGTTTTCAATATGAAGAGAGAAATTCTAAATTCTAAAATTTTCATATTTTAATTTTAATTTTTTATTTTAACCAGTTTTAGAATTTCTCAGCTCGTCTTTTCCTGTGTGGATTGTAGTACTCGATGAAGCAGAAGGGTGGACAACACGTGCTGCCCGAACGGACGAGTAAATGAACGGCAGCTAAAAAGAGGCCAAAGGTCGGTTGTTGCGGCCAGACACTTGGATTCGGTTGCCAAATTTGATTTTCGTCTTTTCTTCTTTCACCGCTTATCTTTTCTTCCCCCCTCCGCTTGTCGCGTTCCTTTTTAGGCCTTCCTCCCATTGAATTTCAACGATACGCCACCTATTGATCACTTCAAGTTCAAACAATCAATAGGGAAGGCTGATGGAAGAAGAGGGTTTCCAAGCAGATCGCTGATATACAGAATAAATAATGCTTTAAAAAGAAAAGGGTGGAATAAGGTTCGTCCTTCAGTTCGCACGGTATTGGAAACATACTGCATATAATGTCCGCATTCTAAAAGATTGGTAGAAAGATAAACGCAATACCCAAAATATTTAACACTCGAAAGTATCTATAACACGCGCATGTTCGTTCGGTGTTTTTTTTTATATCGTTTTTACAAGCTTTTACTTGGTTTGGTGTATGAATACATATGGGGTCTCAAATTAAAGTTAACATTTCATAGCTCACTACAGCAAAAACTATTCATCAGAAAATTCATGAAATTTTGGGAATGCCTTAATTACGTAAAAAATTAAATTCCAAAAACCACCAATAGAGGGCGCATTTCAAGACGAAATACTGACAGATGCTAAGTTTGGTTATGTAAAGCCGCTAATGCAGAAACAAAGTCATAGCTGTTTAGCATGTGGACGAATATGACTGACTCTTCCAGAATGTGCTTTGCTGGTAAATTTGTTTTATATAAATAACAGAAGGTCCAAAAACAATACGGATACTAATGTTCATTGCCGACGCATTTCAGTTTTAAGGCGTGAGAATATTGGTTACTATTTAGCCTAGCCCTGAGAATGATGTAAAATTGAAACTCGTCACAATAAAAATAATATCCGTATCGTCTTTGGACCTTCCGTTATTTATATATATCATAATGACGAATCTAATCCAGTTATTCTACTACAAGTACGTTAAGTTGACCCTAACGATCATGAATATATGGTTAACAAGGTTACTATTTAGCCTAGCCTTGAGAAAAGTGTAAAACTGAAACGCGTCGGAAATAATAGTATCCGTATCGTTTTTGGATCTTCCGTTATTTATATACGAGGGTTGGGGCATAAGACATGGCAACTATTTTTTTTCTCAGAGCTAAGGGATGGTATCATAAAATGTCATATGTTTCAAGAAAGCTGTGACTGGTAGTATGTTTCCACAACATTAGATGGCTCCGTGAGTTCCTGATGGTGCGCAGAGAGTAATGTTAAATCAGTTCTTAGTCAACCGCCGTGCAAGGTGGATGCAACCAGAGTTGAACAACGCTCGTATATCAAAACAGCCGTTCTCTATTTTGATTTCTGTTACTTATTCTGGAAAATGAAATCTGTAATCATGTTCCAGAATAAATTTTCCAGAAGCATGAAACGTATGAAACATTACAGGCTTCATGATTCCAGAACATGAAACCTGTAATGTTGTCAACTACCTTAATAAACATGAGAAGCAAAGTGTTGGCGTGTTGTTAAATGTCCGTACATTTTGTCCATTCCTTGTCCTTTCATCTGTATATTTCACATTTTCCACCCATGCTTGAATTCTCATAAAAAAATAGTTGCATGACTTATGCCCCAACCCTCGTATATCATAACGATAATAGACCAATGGACCACTTGAAGATTGTATTAATAAAATGGTGAATCTGCTACTGAAGCTTTGCGAAAATTTCGTTCTTTGAAACAGTTACGATAGGTCCACTCCTTGGCAAAGGACTAAGAAGAATGATTGTGAAATTTCAAGAAACGGTTATTGGTTGTTCAGCCAGGTTATTCAGCCTCAAGAAACACGGGTATTGGTTGTTCAGCCAGGAAGAGGGCGAAAGCGTGTTGAACCTCAGCTGGTTCATGGGCAGCACTAGTGCTTGACGTATTGCAGAAGCTGTAAACCAATCTCGTGCAACTGTCCACAGGGTTCTTCAAAAAATTTTATACTACAATTGCGTTGTTCATTGTTACGTTCTCTATATAGCTATTGTGCACCTTTTACTGGGGTGGATTTTGTAATAATTTTTTTTTTGCTCTGGAAAATATTCCTATCATGTAATTAAGGCATTCCCAATATTTCATGATTTTCTGATGAATAGTTTATATTGTAACGAGCTACGAAACGCTAACTTTAATTTAAGACTCCCTGTATATATAGATTCGACAGAGGCAGTAATACAAATATTTTCTAATCAACTTATACTCTGCCATAAACTGAAATTGGATATGCTCAGTTATTCTTTCGTTGGACAGACCCCTAAATTCTTTCGTTGGACAGACAGTATTTTCCTAAATATTTAAAGACTAATTTGCATACCAAACCTTCAAGTTGCTAGAGATTTGATATGCCCGAAGGGGTTCATCTTAAATCCGAAAAGAGCTAAATTTCTGCCTTCAAAGATAGCCAGCTCACATCTCTTTGATTCGGCATTCAGCTTTATTCCCCACATCAATGACCTTATTTTCCTATTAAGTCGTCTTGCTGATCTCATTAATAGACTAAAAAGGCATTAACCGAACAGATGATAAAAACTAAGGAATATGCCATTGGCGACATAGACTGGCATATCCAAATTTGCCATTTGCATCTTAGAAGAGCTTCCAATATGCCAATCTGTCCACTACGAAAATTTGTTATCGAAATTTCCTCTCTTGTTATTCCATGATAAAGCCGGAAATAAAGGCGAAACTACTCAGATAACGTTTTCCGTTAATATGTATTGTAAAGCCTCAATTTATTTTACAGATAAGGGCAATACAGAAGATATTCTCTTCAATAAAAACTTTAAGATAATCCATATTAAACACACATAAAACAATAAAATTTAAAGAATAAAAAGAATAATGGATATTTGCGCTAAAGTGTTCATGTGTCAGTGAGAATTTCCAAGCGAGAACATTACCTTAAAGAAAAAGTGTTTTATCAAAAAAAATCGAGAAATGTGTTTGTTCTTTAAGAAGTCTTTTTATAGCTAAGGTCCTCTTACTGAAAAAAAAAAAATGAGAAAAACTTTAACGCTCCTTAAACAAGCGCACAATTTTCGCTCTCAATGTAAAAGAAACGTGCGCGGCAAATAATATATTTCGTTGATTACTATTATTACCGTGGCGAAGGTTCAGTTCCTATTCCACCGTACATAAAACCTTAGGAGACGGGGAGGGAAAATGAGGGCGAAAGAGGTATACCGAGAGGCTTTCATAAGGGAGGAGGGCGAATGGGTCTTAATGTTTGACACGTTGTTCCAATTAGGGGCCATCAAAAAATTCGCTCCGCACTCTCCTTTCGCCGCCATTGTCCGAGCAGCTGTCATCGCGTTGGCCCGTCCAACCGAACCAGCGCACGCTTCATTTCTCCTTGCAGCCGAGAGAAAAATACAGGGACGACGGAAAAAAGGAAAAGAAACTTATGCCACCGCCCGAGTAGGAGAAATTACGTAGTTTCTGGGACAATGGGAACAATAAAGGCGAAGGTCTTTCCATATGGTGCCGGCCGAATGCATCGACAGGGGGACAAGAAGAGGACGGGGGTTGAGGGAGGGGGATCCGTGGTGCTGGTGTAATCATCCGACGTGCGACAATTCAAAGGATCCTAGTTAAAATAAGAACCCCGACGGTCCTTTGTTACCTAAGACAGCCTCGAGTTTTGGATGTTGTTTTATTTTATAAAAATTAAAAATTTTAAATATTTAAAATCATATACGTCTCCATCAATGCTAATGAGTACCATCTTGTGTGTTATCTTGACATTATTGGCACAGGAAAGTTTAAATTCTTAAAAACAATCTCAAAAAAGCAAAATACAACAAAAACATTATAGAGAATCTAAAGATAACAAAGATATTATAAAATATACCAAGCATTTGTTTAGATTGAAAAATCCGTTATTTCAGTACTAGGGGCATGCTTTTAATGTTAGAAGGAGAAGCATGTTTAACGATCATTATGCGCTTATGCCATACAAAAAACACTTAAAAGGAAACCTCTTGAGAATTGCATGCACTACCATAACGATGTCCTGAATGCCAGTCATACACACACCGGCCAATGAATTAGAAACCTTCGTTCAATATGGTATTTACCCTCCTTTGGCTGTAATTACAGAACATATGAGGTTTGGCATGGACACTACAAGGGTTGCAATGCAGGTAAGGTAATCGCAGACCATGCATTCGTCAGAGAGACCTTTAGGTCCTGCAGAGTAGACGGAAGCGGATGCCTTCGACGAATGTCTCTTTCCAACATGTCCCAAACATTCTCGATCGGAATCAAATCCGGACTTTGCGCTGGCCACGGCAGATGTTGCAACTCTGTGTCATGTTCAGAAAACCACTCCTGAACAATTCTTGCTCGATGGACAGTAGTATTGTCGTCCATGAAGAACCCGTCACCATTTGGGTACAAATGCACCATTGCAGGATGGACTTGATCTGCAACAATGTTCAGGTAGTCTTTTGGCTTTCACCCGACTGTCAAGGAATATCAGGGGACCCTTGCAATGCCAACAAAACATGGTCCATACCATGACACCTCCTCCTGCAGCTTGAACTGTGCGCACAACACATGTGGATCCATCGCTTCATGGGGCTGTCACCAAATTCTCTGCAGGCGATCGGTGCAAAACAATGTGTAACGTGACTCGTCCGACCACATCACCTTTTTCCAGTCGTCTACTGTCCAGTCACACCGTTCTTTACACCACTGCAGGCGAACTTTCCGGTTTGTTGCTGACACCAGGCTTCCTCACTGGCATGCAACTTCCCATCCCTATTCGCTTCAACTCTCGGCGCATTGCTCTGGAGGAGATGGGTTGCGATGATCCTTCATTGAAGTCTGCCGTCAGTTGCTCCACTGTAGACCTTCGGTTTTGCCGCACAATCCGTCTCAGACGACGTCGGTCCCTGCCCGAGTGTGTGTATGTGTTGATTGTTTTTGATCCACAATTCTGCCGTTTCGACAACTCTTGTGGATTCCGTTTCCACGCATTGAACACCTTGGAGACCTGACCTTTTGAGGTACCGGTCAGTTGTACTGTCCTGGAAATCGTAGCTTCAGCTAGACGGGCTCCCACAATAACTCCTTTTTGGAACTCAGACAGGTCTGCTGTTTTCCCCATTTTGCTCAACTTGAGCAGCTGCAGCTTGTTCCTACCCTTACCTGCAGCTTGGAATGAGCATGTACCTCACATGATTGCATTCATTTGCATATCACAATCGTTTCTGACCTGTGATCCCGCTTTACATATCAGTACAGTAATTCATCACGGGTTTCTAATTCAGTGATGTTATAAATATCAAGTAAAATCGAAAACCTTTATTATACCGAAAGACGGATTGCATATTTGTAAACAGCGTTAGATTCTCCTTCACATGTTCTATAATTTGATGTGTGCGTGTATGTGTGTGTATGTATGTGAGAGAGAGAGCAAATGATTTTATAAAGTCATCCATCTTTCAACCTAAATTTCTAGATCATAAATCTTTACTTAATTTAAAAATCAATTAACCTTAAAATTATATTTTATTATTTTATTCATTTAATATTAATTTATTTTTATTTAATTTATCACCTATTTATTGCCTCTTCAAAGTTGATGTAAACACTATGAAATCATACCCGTAATAACTTAAATTGCATCTCAAACCTTTGTTACATATCAAAATCCTATCTATGCTACATTTTCAAAATAACAAAAATTTATTCCTAATTAATTATCGATAAATCTCTTGATAAAGCCATTAGACGAAACTTATTGAGAAGAATTTCTAAATTATTGCTTAATTATTTACATATTTTCTTGCTCGTAAAAGAAGAGAAAATTACAAACTGTCTATACAGTAATCCAACACTTGGAATGATAAAGTGCACTAGAAATTGTCAACATTAGAAAATAGCTACCATTATTAAACCTTGAAATTGATAGGTGGCGTATTTTTATTTACACCCTACAGCTCTCTTTTATTTATTTTCCATTACAAACGATTACAGTTGATGAGTCATAACTGGAAAGTGCAAGATCATTAAAAATAAATATCTCGCCATGAGAGAGACAGAGAGAAAACAAGTACAATTCTATCATTGCAGAAACTTTTCCTTGCTTCCAATTGTAGGGTTATACACTTAAGTTTCTCCTCTTGTTTTCTTTTCGTTGAGTTCTTATCAATGGTTGAAGTTTTCTTCGGTAGATAACAAGCGAAAGAAAGAGATAAAGAAGAATATGAGAAGAGAATAAAACAGATAAGATTAAAAAGAGAACGAAGAAAAGGGGATAAAAAATAAAGGCACATAAAACGTTGGTGAAGAAGATCGCAGAGTGGAAGAGGATCAATCAAAGCCCCATGAGTGATCGATGGCAAAAAAGAAGGAGAAAAGAGAAGTCTTCCCCCGAGAGATTTCCGCCCTCAAGGATAGTCCCCCGCCCCCTTACCCATCTCTCCATCCCAATGCTGTCCTCCTCGTAGTTTTCATCAGTCGTCCATCTATTAATCAGAGAAGAAAGCAGAAACGAAGAGAGAGAGAGAGAGAGAGAGAGAGAGAGAGAGAGAGAAGAGAACAAACAATGGAAGAGAGCAAACAGAAGAAGTCTAAATAAGTAACAGAGGTCCACGACTCAGAGACTCTAAAAAAAAATTCCACCAAAAAAACGGAAGACAAGGAAAGGGCCATTATTTTTTTCTCTTTTTACATTCTGCTTAAGGTCAAATTTTTTATTAAGGGAATTCATTATTGAATGCAAAGCATAAGACGATTTATTTTCATGTAAAATTTGGCACAAGTCCATAGCGAAAAAACAAGCCCAGACCAACTTAGGTTGATTCACATAGAAGGAAACCCAAATACTTAATAAAAATCACTAACGGATGAATGATATTATTCTTAGGACACAGACCTTGTTGAAAAATTTACGCCACAGATGCTAGAAATGGCATTAAACTATGTGCTTTTAGATGCAAAGGTTTCCTTTTAAGACATGTCTAGAGAACAGACGGATGATATTCAAGGCTACTTCTACCAGACAGCGCAACATGCTACGCGTCAACACAGATCATGGCAATGGTCCAGATTCATGAAAGAATCGAAAGATTTCTAAAAATCTATCCACCATATTTCTACCCATACCGATTCTTTGTTGTTAATACCTTAAAAACGAATAATACATTTTTCCATAAGGTTTAATAACAGTCCTATGCTCAAAAAATATCTTTGAAGGTTAATGTTTAGGTCTCCAATAAATAGCGCTAATGGCGTCTGTAATGCTTATTAATTTTCCTTGGAGTAAATTGCGAAGCAACGTTCGACAAGGCATAAAATGCTGGAAAATTTGTACACTTGTGGCTATTGCTAATCGTCAGGAAAAGTAATTGCAAAAATTTGCAAATTCATGTTTGAATGAGGTTCTTTTCGTACGTTGACTTTTCTGCATGTTTGTTTCCACATTAAAAAACTACCCACTTATAGGTCCATTTACAGGATTGTACACAAAAAATCGTCTGGATGGTCCCCAAAATTCCGGCCCAATGGGATAACCTAGCCTAATTCGCGATGTAGATTATACATAGAGAAATAGATGTTAATTCTCATAGGCCAAAGGGCGTCGTAGATAAGTGGCGATTGAAAAGTTTCCGGAAGGAAAGCAATGAGAACAAAATATATATAAATATGATTCGAGTGATATTTTACTTTTCAGCACATTCCCCTCGAAGCTCAGCACATTTGGTCCAATGTTTCCTCAGCTTCTTAATCCTCTCCTGAAAGTGATTTTCTTCGAAACCGACTCATAGTTTAGTGAAGTGTGGTGAACCCAGGTCTCTTTGAAATTCCTTAAATTTCTCTTAAACTCCAAACCATCGGCTGAGGTTTAAAGTCATAAAAAAACACGTTCAAACCCAAATCATTATTCAAAAATACTTATTCATAAGAGATGCTCATGGTTTTCTGAATGTCCCGCACTTTCATTCGGCAATTTGTCAAACCATGTTATGACTTTTATACGTATTGCTGGTAAACAGCCATTCATTACTGATGTGCGCTTGTCCTTAGCACTTGAAATCCAAAACCTAAAAACTTCCGGTGGAAAATGAAGGCGATGAATCCTAAAGAACTGGATTTCGGATTTCATTTCGTTGAGCTTCCCCCTCCCCCCCCTCCATATGAAAACACTTTATGCCCATAATTGAAAGCACACAAAGTTATTTCACCTGAATGTGTCTCAAAACTAGAGTATTTGATGGATCGATTTTACATTTGCAGTCGATTCATAGACAACGACAAAAGAATACAGTATTTGGAAAACAGATAACTTTAGCGGAGATTCTAAAGGTTTCTAGCAGTGATTCTGAAAAGTTTTCACTCCAATTTCGTGTTAATTAATAATACACATTAAGAAGCCCAATTCATTGTTTGCATATTTTTAGTCTCATAGAATTAGCATATATTTTCCAACAAGCAATCTAGATAATTAAATAATTCATGCATATAAAAATTGCAAAGACTTAAGTTTCTCTAGCATTGCGCATAACATTATCCGAACATTTTCTATGGAAGCAGTTCATACATTTTTTGCATATTGTCATTAGATATCATGATATCCTTGAGGTTTGTTTAATTTAATGACATGAAACTTTTACAATGCCTGGAACAACACAAAATTGCAACAAAATTTTTATTATAAGTGGATTCATAAGAATCCATTTTTACATGTACATTAATCCAATATGTATTTCTGTTGTAATAAATGAATATTTCGGAAAAAAAAGAAAATTATTTAACAAATTAAAGTACGATAAGTAAAGTCACGTTACCTAATAACTTCCAGAATTTTATCGTATCCTACATAGTTCTAATTATCCTTCGTGGCAATGATGAAACAAAATCGATACATCATATATCAAGTATCATTAAAAATCTTCCCTTGTCCCATATCCTTCCTCCCCCCTCAAAACTGTAACGGAAAGTCAGAAAAAAAGAACTTATTCTCTCTTACTTTGTCTTTTAATAAAGACAATTGCGCCAAGTGAAGCACGCAAGAAAGGCTTTTGCTTCCAGCCTCAAAATGAACCTGTTCCACCCCGCACCGTCTTTCTTCTCCCCCCCCCCCCCCCGTCCATCTTTTATTTAATTTCTTGTACTTTTTTGTTGAGGGATAGCTCCCCCCCTGTTCCTCCAGTTTTCTTTCATTTAGTTGTACTCTCGCTCAACAGTAGGAGCCATAAGCCTTTGCCAAGCCCTCGTCTTTATTTAACGCGCATTCGGCAAAGGATAAAAATGCAACACCCGGAGGAATTTCTGTGTCCAACTATTACAAGCATTGATTTTCAATTACGTTAGGGCTTTACGAGAAAAAGACATCAAACGTTCTGTGTGTCAATGGTCACTGATATCGAGATCCTTGTCAAAGGGGGGGAAAAAAGGAAGATAAATTCGCAAAAAAAAGAAACATGTGTCTGGAATTCAACTGTTGCACCTAAGAGATATCCCCCTCCCCCCTCGTTTTCCCCAAGACTTGAAGTGATTTTATAATGGTGCACTTTTATTTTCAGGCGATATATTTTTGTAATAGATAAATGGAGACATTTATATAATGGTCTCCTTTACAAGCGTGCTTTATAAAACTGATCAAAATAAATTCAAGCCAGCTCTAAAGTAGAGGGCGACTAGTGACGAAGCTCTTTCTAATAACTACGTTTAATTGGATAGCTGGACTATCAATTTGATTGGTTCGTACTAGAAGATGAGATCAACATTTAAGTCCGATTTCTTCTACCCTTCATTCTACACAAGAATACACATACTATCATGAATTCGTTTAAAGGCTTTGGATTATCATGATCTAAATTTGACAATAAAATCCTGCAAAGTGCAGGAAGCATTAAGTGATCCGTGTTTCTATTCTCTCAGTAATTTATGATCAATACATTTATGTCTAATTTATCAGAACTGATTAATTCAACAAACCGACCTTATGACACTAATTTTAATAAAGCCAATTGATTTCCGAGCAATAACCGATATATTGAGCTTCCTGTTGTAACGCATGATTTGCAAACTTCCTGATAATCGCCGATATTATCCCAATGGGAGACACGTTCTTCCAGATATATTATTCTTCTCAAAGAAAAAATATTTCCATCAAATATTCTCAATCATAAATAATTAGAAATAAACCTCTAGGCTTTGGTTGCCTACCGTGTGAAAGACCAGGAGACATAAAATCCACTTGACCACAAAAAATTGACTTTTATTGTCACAGATATACATTTCCATCACAAGGTGATCATCAGCCAATAAAAGTCTAAATTATGTATGCTCATACTTGAAACAATTTTTAGATCCACTCTATATATTTAATCTTATATGAAATATTCTTACTTGAAAAAATCGCACATTGAGCATTTCATGTGAGTTGCATAAACTTGGACAGTTTGGCTTTCTTCCAACAAACATCTGTTCCCATATCCCAACGCTACGAGAAATCAAAAATTGTTCAAATTGCGACATTCTTTACATAACTGAATTCTGTACAAGACTGAAAAATAAAAAAATTTCGTGACCATTACTTTATTAATACCATCGTTGTCTCAATGCACTAGGATCCATCTCAATATCGAGCAGCGGAAAACATGGTAGAAGCCAAACTCAATTACAGCATCATTGTTTTACAAGCTTTATTTTTATTAAGCATTTCTAAAGTTTATTTATTATGAGTTTGTCACCATCAAATATTTTATTTTCATATTCAGATGTTGAATTTCTGCTGCAACATGCTAATCTGCAAGTCATTATTTATATTACCAACGTTCATTGAGGTTCATAGCTCATGTTTTCTGCTTAAAGTTTAAACAGATGTATTGTACTTTGGAGATCAAGCCATTTTTAATCTATATTTATCGACAAATGTGGTAAATGGCACTCGGCTCAATTTTTTTTCGACACCATGCTGATCAAAATAACATTTGTAAAGTTCATCTTTGAAAGGCACTGGGGAAAAAACTGTGGAATGGAACATTAACGAATTTTAAAGAAAGTGGGAAGCTTTAATCCACAAGATAAATGAAAGAAATACCGGATACATGTACGTATTTCGAAGATTAATTCTACATTTTTTAATGATAGAATACATTTATTTTTATGAATTAGAGGTTCCCATTTTCTTTAAAGATTATAAAAAAAAGTCTTTAGATATGTTCCTGAGAACGGAGCCTCTTATAATTAAATTGAAAAACAGTCTGAAAGGAATTCTGCTACACAATAAGTACAAGGTCTTTAAAGTTCCATTTTGACATGGCCATAAAAAAAAAACTACTGGACCAAAAGCTATAATACTTGGTAATATTATACAAGAGGGCATGGGAAGTTCATACCCACCAAAAAAAAAAATTAGTTCAAAAGGTCACCACCAGCATGGAATGGCGCTCTCTGCAATATTCATATACGAAATTAGACACGAAGACAAAGGTTAACAATGTGGTTTATGCACACGCGCTTTACAAGTCATTTGGTTTTCAGAAATAAGAAAGGGAGCCTCGTTGTCAATACGCCTCATTTGTTACTAGTCGACGATGCCTGTTACCATGCAAGACCGTGCGTTTCTGGTTAAATGTTATTATGAATGCAATAGCAATGTACGGCAGGCTTTGCTACACTATCGTACCGTTCGACGAATACATGTACGTCGGGGGACAATGACACCGCAGAGTTTGAAGAAGATGATGACAAAGTTTGAAGTCACAGCTTTGTTATCGGTAGCACCTGGCCGAGGAAGAAAACCCGTCTCTGAGGCAACGGTGGAGGCTGTTTCAGTAGCCGTAGAAGAAGCAAAAATGGAAACCTCACAAGGGGCGTGCAGCGTAAGTGCTGTTGCACGTCGAATGGACTTACCACTGAGTACGGTGTACAAGATCATACGTAAAGTGCTGTGGTACTACCCATACAAAATCCACCATGTCCAACAACTCGAACCTAACGATCTTCCTCATAGAGAAACCTTCGCATTGGAATTCCTTACACAGATGGAGGTGGACGAGCATTGGCCATGGAAAATTTTGTGGACGGATGAGGCCCATTTTTACCTGAATGGGGATGTCAACACCCATAACTGCAGAATTTGGGCCACCAGTCCCCATCATGTTCTCCACCAAATTCCATTGCATTCTCCTAAAAGTTACCGTGTGGTGTGGTATGACAGCAAATGTCATAATTGGGCCGTATTTTTTGAAGAGCAGTCGAGAGATGGACTCGTGACATGCACTGTGACTGCTGCTCGCATGGCGTCAATGCTAAGAAGTTTTGTGATACCAGAACTTCAGCAACGTGGCATTTTAGACACAACGATTTTTATGCAGCATGGGGCTCCACCTCATATTGGTACATGTGTCAAACAGTTACTTCAGCAACATTTCACAGATGAACGGATTATAGGCCGAAACTTCCCCCTTTCTTGGCCACTCCGGTCACCAGATATCAACCCCTGTGACTTCTGGCTCTGGGGTTATCTCAAAGCCACTGTTTATGGTGATAACGTCAGGAATTTTGGCGGAACTGAAAGATGCGATACGCCGACAGGTGCGCAACATTCCTCCTGATATGCTACGAGCTACAGTTGAGAACGCAGTAATCCGGTGTAACCTGCTTTCAGTAAATGATGGAGGCCACATTCAACATGTAACTAATTTTAGTAACGATTAAAGACTTGTTAACCTGTGTCTTCGTGTCTAATTTCGTATACGAATATTGCATAGAGCGCCATTCCATGCTGGTGGTGACCTTTTGAACTAATTTTTTTTTTTGGTGGGTATGAACTTCCCATGCCCTCTTGTATAATATTACCAAGTATTATAGCTTTCGGTCCAATAGTTTTTTTTATGGCCATGTCAAAATGGAACTTTAATTATAAAGACCTTGTATATAATAACTGTCGAAGAGGATATGAGAATTAGAAAAAATTAGGAGAAAAGTATGAGCAGCTTAATTATTTGATAGCTCCTGAAGTGTATTTCTTCCCTCTCTTCACATCAAACAAGGCCTTATTGGCCAATTTGTGAAAACCATGGATACAACCGGAAAAGAGTTTATATTACATATTCCAAACAAATTTCCTCACCTTTCAGCAAAAAGGTATTCTTGTGGGTCTCCAAATAAACGAATTAAAGCAAGATCCAAATTTTGAAGTATGTCCAAAGAAAAACGAGCATTGACAAGATTAGATAAACGTACTTCGATTAAATATGGTTCGATAATTATATCGCTGATGAAAAATGTAACATACACAACGTTGTATTAATTTAAAAAATTTTTTTAATCTTCAAACACAACGCAAAGGTACTATTTATTCTAGAAACAAGAGTGGAATACTCTATCAAAGCTGCAGTTATAGTTGTTTACAAATAAGTATGATCGATTCTGACTGTCAATTATCTAGTTACAAAATAAAGTAGCAACCTTTTTGTCTTTCTTTCAATTTAAAAACTGCTAATTTTTTTATATAGAGTTGTTTTTTTTTTGACAAGCATGGAATCCAACACAGCAGCATTCATTTGGAAGAATCTCACTGTACTGTACCTGCAATATCTGTTCCCAATTTACCCGATATATATTTCTTATGATTTCAAGAAATAAATTCCGAGTATGCTCAAATAACCATGAAAATGCTCAATGTCACTTTCCAGACACATGCGCCGAAACGTCACAACAGGCGGTCAGCTCCAAAACATTAATTTAACCTCATACCAATCAATTATTCTATTAATCATCGACTACGGGAAATATTATATAATTAATGGAAAAGGTAGAATGAAATGTTTTCGCCATTAAAATGTTATTATACACGACATATACCAATGTAATCATTTAAAGCGTGCAGAAAATAAGCCAATTTTTGTTCATTCAAACGCTTTGTTTGTTTTGTGTGTTATCGAATACGATGGATCAATAATTCAAACCCCTTAGATGGAGTCAACCCCGGATCTCTTCCGAAGCGTACGCAGAAGGGATTTCCAATATTGTGCAAAACTTCAGGTTTCTAAAAGAGTTCGTTTGAAACATCGTGTAGAAAGATGAAATAAGGCGAAGCAAAGCAAACTCTGTTCTTTCTGCCTGGTTACATAGAACATTCGCGAAACAAGGTTTTCTTGCGGGGCCCCCCGAGCACAACCTGATCACAAATAAAACAACCTATAAAAACATTTTTCCCTCTCCGAAACGATCGCTTTTCAAAAAGTTTAATCTGATTCTAGTCAAAAAATGAAAACAAAAGTTATTTCTTGGACAGATGGTTCTTAGGATTCTTCGTCTTTTTTCAAATGCAAATTTTTTCAGGTAATAGTTCAATCAAAACAGAAAGAAGGAAAAATAATCTGAATGGGTCAGAAAGACGAATTTTTTTATTTTGGTTCAAAAGAAGATAATTTTAATTTTAACAATAATCGATGGACATATTTTCGATATTATTTCAAATAAATCAATGAAAAGAAGAACTAAATATACCACTTCTGAAAAAGTAATGATAATTAAAACACGGAAAGCAAATAAGGGGTTCGATCCAATCAGTTTAAATTTAATGGCTTTAACCACTTCCAATTTGCAATTTTCTAATTTATTAAATATTCATGGTTTACGATTGGCATCTCATTCTGAATATATCTGTGTAAGTTTACAGTTATTTTTTATATGATTAATTCAAAAATAACAATTTTAGATTAATGCTATAAAATGCTAAAAATTGTTTTGTTTTTAGATCTTATTTAACTTAGAAGTTTCATTTAGGTATCGTTTTCAATTACAATGCATCAATCCAAATAAACCGAAGACACTAATAAGTTCTTCCAAAGAAACGTATTAATTTATTTCATAAATCCTATTCAAAAAATGTTTTCAATTAAAAACAATTTAGAGATCATCATTAAAGTAGAAAACATAATAACATGCACTGTCATCCTCCTCTTCCTCTTTCTGTCTGTCTGTCTTTCAAGCATCCCCTGAAACCAAATAATTAATGAGAATTAGCTTCTTTAGCACCCCTGTAGTACGCATTAGTCTTCGCTGCAATGTTTATGCCAAGACTCCATTAGAAAACGGTAGATGCATCAATAAAGAAAAGGAAACCAGTGCTAACACAAATCTGACGAAATGTTAAATGCATTATTAACTGAAACTCCGTTTTCTATATTTACTCATTGATCCTTTAAGTACACAAACGTTGCTATACTTTGAAACAAACCGTAAAATGGTTAAGCTATAATCTAATCATTTCCATGCAATGTAATTCTTCAGAATGTTTACATATTAAAGATTAAATGTGAAATTAAAGCTTCAAAATTAATGCAGTAATATAAAATAATTTAATTTTTCCTTCTTTCACGGTTTAATACCAAATTCTAAAAAAAAAAATTTTTTAATAATTTGTCATGTAACATAAAATACATCTTCTTCAGGTTCAATGCATTTTTTGTTAAGCTCGCTCCATCGACTATAAACCCTTTCAAAAAGTCCGGAAGTTTCGCGAATTTGTTTACATCCATAAATCGCCTGCTGTCTTTTGTGTTCCTCACATCAGTGAGAGCGGAAGTAAACACTAGGGGTGGAAAAAATTTAAAATGTCCCATGAGATCTTGCTTTGAAGGTTGTCAAGGTTTAAAAAAAGCACTCGTGTTTATAAACCTTTGTGCAGCTTTTGCTAGTTATGAACATTACAAATTATCAGTCTTCAGACATCATTTATTTAACTTATATCTGAGGATTTAAATACTCATATAATCTAAATTCAATATCAGTGAAAACATTTTTTAACCAACTAAGAAAAAATCACGTATTTTAAATTTTACTGTAAAGTATAATAAAGCTGTAAGAGTCACAACACGTTGGACAATCTGGGGTGTAGCATGAATAAGAGTCGAAAATACCCGAAGGAAAAAGTCTCTTGATATACCGAAAGAGTGCCATTTTTACCCAAGAAATCAGAAGAACTTGGCAAAAAACCAAAAGGCAAAGAGGCGCCGAAAGCTATTCTTCGTCATCAAAGAAGCTGTGATCAATAGACGTGAAAAGAAAAAAAAATCAAAAATTCTAAAAAAGAATCTTAACTACATTTTCTACTTTACAGTAACTTTCATTGAATACATCTTTTTATTATCTTACACATTACTTCCCGGTTTAGATGCTTTGCTTCATTTTTTGACACAGTCGGGGGGGGGGGCAAACAGCTACTGAAAAGTTCAAGTTAAGAAAAATTGCATGTTAATTTATCATTACATGATTATTTATATAATGATAGAAAAAATTAAATAGTATATAATACTTATTATTGTTATATAAATTCATCAAATAATAAGTCACATTCTCTGGGCCAATGTTTACTAAGCGCCAGGAAGAAGTGTATCTCTAGAGGTATAATCAAATGACAATTTCTTCTCTCAGCTTCCCACGCTACGATTGTCTTTTAACCAATACGTGACTAAAAACATTCTCAGAAATGCTGTTCTTTTGTGATCACAGCAAAAAAATGGCTGAAGGATTTTTTATTTTTCCATATTAGCAATTAGCTAGTTCGTCGAGTGAGTAGGAATTCTGATTTTTTTAATTTGTTTTTTGCTGCCTTTTTTTTAGTACTTTGTGCAACTGACAGGATAATTAGCAGTGCACTGAAAAAAAAAAGCAAATCACGTGTCCATCTGCTCGATCTACAACCTGCTCTACCCTACAATGTTCATCAATGCCTTCGGTGTCGTGATATATACAATTTTATTACTTTTTATTCGTTTTGCTTTGTAAACAATTTACTTTTCTTCTGAGATGAAAATGACCAATATCTTATTTTAACATGCTATACACGCACTGAACCAAGAAAATCTTTATTTGGCTCTCGTTTTAAACATAATTCAAGATATCGTTATGTAAACACTTAATTTAAAATCTGCGAACGACGACATTAGCCTATCTAAGCCTTATAGCATAATAACAGATGAAGTAAGAACAGAAACAATTCCACAAATGAGATTTTTAATCTGGAGGCTCCAAGGATGCACATTTCGAAGACCCTGTCCTCTTTATCAGCGTGTAAATTGGGAATACAAAATGTGACTATGTATAGCCATTAATAACCAATCAGGTTATTTTACAAATAACAAAGAGCCAATCAAGGAAATACAAAATATGATAAACAGAAAAATGAACGGGTATATACAAGGTGATTATAATTAAAGTCCCTTTGTAAAAATGCTATAAAAAAACAACCATGAGTCCGAATGACTTCAAATTTGGACTGAGCATTCTTGAAGAAGGGGCATTTGATATGGATAAGAAAAAAAATAGTTCCAAAATTTATCACTAGATGGCGCTGTAAGCGGCATATTATGCCTAGGAGGATTTGTACTATGCAAATTGAAAGATACGCATGCGCATGAGACATTGCATGTGTTATAAAAACGCAGGCCTCATGGCGTTCTCGTCATATTTGTATCTCAGCAGCTTGCCATGGGTCTGTCAATGAAGGATCGCGCTCTGCTTGTGAAGCTCTTTTACAAGAATGGCGACTCTGCCATAGCAGCTTTAAAGAAATTTCGGGTATTAAAGGGAATGAAAAAAGGATGTGGTCCGATGTCTGCAAAGGCTCTGAGGTGTATGATTAAAAAATTCGAAGCGATAGGTTCTTTTGCAGTGAAATCTGGCAGAGGGAGGAAAGCAGTTGCTTTGACGTCAGTAGAAGATGTGGCTGAAGCATTAGAGGAAGGGTCGAACAGTGGTGTGCAAACGTGCAGTGCACGGGGAATTGCCCGAACTTTAGACATGCCTGTGAGCACGGTCAATAAAATTTTACGCAATATCCTGCATTGTTATCCCTATAAAATTACCCATGTTCAGGAGTTACTTCCTGCTGACCTGCCAATTAGACACACGTTTGCTTTAGAATTTCTAGCTCGCATGGAAGTGGACAATGAATGGCCATGGAACATCTTGTGGACAGACGAAGCCCATTTTTATCTCCACGGCGTTGTCAATACACAAAATTGCAGGATATGGGCAACGGAAAATCCTTTCGCATGTGTTTCAATACTGCTTCATTCTGCAAAGGTAACTGTGTGGTGCGGGATGACAGCATCATTGATTATAGGGCCATTTTTTTTCGAGGAAGTGGGTCCTGCGGGTCCCGTTACCTGTACAGTCAATGGTCAACGGTATGCGTGTCTTTTACGCAACCAGGTAATTCCAACACTTCAACAGCATGCATGCGTGGATAGAATAATTTTCATGCAAGATGGCGCTCCTCCGCACATTGCAAAGCCAGTGAAGCAACTGCTGAAGACACATTTCGGAGATGATAGAATTATCAGCCGTCATTTTCCGAGAGCCTGGCCTGCAAGATCACCGGACCTCAATCCTTGTGACTTCTGGCTCTGGGGTTACCTTAAAAATCATGTGTTCAGTGGCCCAGTTGCAAATTTAGCGGAATTGAAGGCTCGGATTACGCACCACGTTCACAACGTGACCCCGGAGACACTCCGGTCTGTTGTGGAACATGCTGTTTATCGGTTAAAACTTGTGGAGGAAAATGGTGGACAGCATATTGAACATGTCTTGCGCAAGTCCCGAGATAATTAATAGGCGTTTCCATTGTTGCTTTTTATGCGGTTTTTGGCCCAAGGACAATTAAAAACCGATTTTTCCCATCCGATGTGGTACGACCTTGCCGTGGTGGATGGGCTTTGCACTAACAGTGCCACAACTGTTAAATGACTTGAAAGTCATGTTTTCCATCATCAAACCCGAAGCAATCATGTTCATTGACCGGTACAGTTGATTTTTTGCTAATACTGTACTGTATAATAAAAAAAAAAATCATGTTTAACTTGTTTTAGTGTCAATTGCATTCCTTGACCAACTTTAATGTAAAAACATCATGCCATAAACAACTCATGCCAAAGCCGTCGTATTTCAATTCAAAATGTCACTTCTAGCTGAATCCGCTTCCGTTATGCCGCTTACAGCGCCATCTAGTGATAAATTTTGGAACTATTTTTTTCTTATCCCATATCAAATGCCCCTTCTTCAAGAATGCTCAGTCCAAATTTGAAGTCATTCGGACTCATGGTTGTTTTTTTATAGCATTTTTACAAAGGGACTTTAATTATAATCACCTTGTACTTAGAGAAGGACGAGATACAAGAACCCTGGAATACAATAAATAATAGTTATTAATTAAAAATACAAAATGAATAAAAAAAGATATAATAAACAAAAATAATTAAAAAATAATACATAAAGTCGAAATCAAAATAAAAAGCTGACGTTTCGGATAGAGACTATCCTTTATCAAAGCAAAAAGGATAATTCTCTAAAAGCAAATAGAATATTAGAGATAATATTAATTATCTTCTTCTAATTAATCTCATTTGTTCTCTTCTTGTTTTTAAGCCAATATCGTATTACTATTCCCTATGTTAGGATAGGCTCTATCCGAAACGTCAGCTCTTTATTTGATTTTTTAATTTTATTTTGATTATACTTATATATTTATTATTTTCTTGCTTGTTAATTATTATTTAATTTCTCAGTTGTATTTATTAACTATTTGCATTCCAGGGTTGTTGTGTCTCGTCCTTTTCTCTTATAAATTATCCATTTATTATTCCCTATGCAAACTATATATAAACCCGTTCGTTAGTACTCCTTTCATAACTTCAAGATAATTCTCTAATATTCTATTTGCTTTTAGAGAATTATTCTTTTTGCTTTGATAAAAGATAGTCTATCCGAAACGTCAGCTTTTTATTTTGATTTTGATTTTTTATATTATTTTTTAATTATTTTTGTTTACTATATCTTTTTTATTCATTTTGTATTTTTAATTAATAACTATTATTTATAAACAGAAAAACAACTAATAATCAACCAGATAAATTACAAGTAGCCAATCAAATTATTTTACAAGAATAAAAACAGTGACTAATAATACTTTAATGCTATTTTAATATAAACCCCCGAAAAAAAGACTTGAGATAAGTTTAAAAAAAATAATAAAAAATAAAATAAAAAAGCGAAGTAATAAGTACAGAAATGTGAAAATTATTATGGTAAAAGTGGTTTTTCCATACTATTTTACAGTTTATCATGCAAATCAAGGCTAAAGGTGGACCCACAAAACCTGGGACTCTTTGTTTGGGTTAAAACAGTTAATATTTGAGCCAAAAAGTTTTGCTTAGTATTGCAGAATTGTACCATGTAGTGTATACTGTATATAAAACGTATAGTTTTTTTCCTTAAAATTTTAATTCGCGTGTTATCTATAAGTTTTAGATCACAAAAAAATATAATTGATATCATGAATAAATAGTAACACAACATTAAGTAAATAATTCCGTAAATTGTAATCATTGTATCAATTTTATCTTATAAAAATTGATAAAATCACATTTACCATAATTGTCACACATAAAAGCTAATACTAACGATATGCTCGTCTTCTTATCAGTTATCAAAATCATTTTCTTATATTGTTACTTTCACGAAACTAGCCGTTCTGGAGGCTTGCAAATCCAACATTAGGATGACTAACAGTTAATAAGGCCATGATTAAGGAAATCTCGTGCGTCTGCAAGTCCGCAGTGAGCAGAGTGAACATTATAACAGTCTTTCAAAGAAATAGAGAAAAGCATTGGTGCAACCTCATTTTTATAGCTACAAGATCTCAACAATAACAAATTTTCAAATTCAATGAACTGTTGGTTAATATTCCGGGGATGTTACATAATGGGAATAGCGTTTTGAACAAATTTTCATATATTGTTAAACATAAGCGTTTTGAATTAATATCCTGATCTTTTCTTGATTGGACCATGTGAGTGATGCACACGCAGATCATCTTCATAGCGACAATGGAACAGTGTCAATGTAGGCCATCAGTATTGGCGGCTAATTACTCAGTACAACCAGAAGGTTTCTGAGGAACAGTAAATGGCTTCTTAGATGCCAAAGTTTCATTTTCGTTGATGAAAATAAAGAGTCAACATTTCGTTATGCGTAAATTTGTTGAACGTGTTTTTGTGAGTAGAGCTGCAACTTTTATTAGGAAGAAATTAACCCTTTGTTAAATATCAAAGGGTCTTAGATTATCTCATGTTTCAATAGAAATCAAATGCTTTTTCCGAAGGTTTCGTTCGTTTAAGCCTCTTCTATACTAGATCAATATTCTCCTCATTAAGAAGCATAAATATATCTATCCAAAACTGCATTCGAAAGAACCGTTTCACTTTAAGAAAGCCTTCAGTGTTTGAAGCCGACAACGCGTCGGCAATAAAATTGAATGATTCTGAAAAATCGGTTTTATTTTCTCCTAGGAGTTCCGAACAGAGAAATGAATTTACAAGGGTGAAAAGAGTTTATAGAAAATTCAAAACACATAAAAAAGCTATTTATGAAATAACAAATCCAATTTAAGAGGCTATCGAAAAATGCCTTTTTTACATTCTACGCATGATCAATGGCGTTATGGGGCATTCACTCTTGTTTCCCAATTGTATTAAGCTCATGGCGATCCATCAGACGTGCATCATAAAAGTGAAGCCCTCCCTCCGATGATTTATTCCGTTTTAAAAACAAGAGATGGGGGAAAAAGTTTACGAAGACCTTAAATGTGACCGCTAAATTCACACCAGATAATCCAGTTCAGAGCAGAAAAATCTATCATCATTTTGATGACGTTCCCAGGATTACATTGAGAAGAATCTCGGGAGTAATATACGAGTTGTCATGGTGACATTGGAAGGTTAATTTCAATCTTGGTTCTTGTTCACTGCAAAGGGTGTTCTGATTTAATGTCACGTTGAATCTACGTTTAATTATGAAATACTGCAACGTTTTTTCACAATTATGAAATTCGCTTTTCAAATCGTAATTTAGAGCCACTGTGAGTTTTCAATAGAGGAGAATGACTTTCTTTTTACGGAAAAGATTTTATAATAAAATTCACAAGATGTGTGTTAAATTTCGTTTATTATAAATTAAAAACGGCCATTATCTTTAAATTTTGCCATAGAATTTATCTTGTTTCTGCTTTCTGTCGTATAGAATACTTAATAGAATTATATTTCCACACGTTCTCTGATATTAATCTATTTAAAATGTGCGCTTTTGGATATAAACATATTTCTTGAAAATTTAACTTGAAAATTCTAGTTAGTTGACATAAAATTGTTTTCATTATTTGAAAATACTTTTAAATAAAGATACCGTAAATAACAGATGAAAAATCATGTAATGAAAATATCAAACATTTTAGCATCCTTGAGGTGCTTCCTCTTTTTTTTTTTTTTTTTTTTTTTAGCGAAATATTTGCTAATTCATTATAATGGTGATACGTGTCTATGGATATAGACGAAGCGTTCTCATTTAAAATATGTGATCATGAAGATTTCGATCTATGCATTATTTTAGGCTTCTTGGATTTTACTACATTTGCATTTTACTACATTATTTTTGCATTACATTGTTTGCATTTTACTATATTTTAGGCTTCTTTGATCATTATGACCTGTTAACCCTTATTTACATGGATTATTAGAAGTGATTTAAAAAAATTATTTTTTCCTCAAATTCAATTAAATTTATACATGGATTGTCTTTTTAAAAGACAATCACATTCCTAGACAAACAAAATGGCTCTAATTATTAATTTTCAAAATCAATATATTGAGCAAAAACAAAAAAATGTATTAAATTTCACGAACTTGGTAAACCTATTTTTTTTTGGGAAAGACATCAAGATGGAAATTTCCAGTGTTGGTGATATATGGATCTCGTGTGTGTCCTATCCTTGAAAAAATTGGTCGGACAAACTTCAAAAACCTTAACTAATCTGAATGGGCACTTGTACTGTGCGCTTATATACATACCTTATAACTTCGGCTAAAAATATTATATTAAGGTAGGCATTATTTTTTTATAGGTAGGCTTAAGTATAAACCTGTCACAAGATCTGCAGTTCAAACAATAAAACTCCACTTTTTTCGTATTGTTCTGACTGGCATTCATTATTATTAATATTTGCTTGTAGTCTCGTCCTATATGTGTTGGTTGGCTTCCCCTTTTCTTTGGGGGCAAAGAAGATGCATAACGACAGTCCTTACTTTACGTTTAGCACATCGCGACAGTCTTCTAGCCTCAATAAATAGATCTACTTCATATGTGTTAATGTATTGCTAGATTAGCGATAATAAATCCAATCTAATAATCATGAATACAAACTTACCGTAACTAATTCCGGAAATAGACGATCTGCCATTTCTTAATTAATTGATAAAAGGAATTCATAATAAACATGAATCTTTATTTTTTATAATAAATTCAAAATCGATTGTGGAATCGCTTCCGTAATATTGATGTCTACGCTTATGGTATTTGAAGAATTTAATTTAGTCAATATTAATTAAATATTTGGGAATGAATTTACGCATGACTGAATTGAAGCTAGTCCTAAATAAATCAAAGGTTATGCCTAAAATAAAATTTTAATAATTGAGGCCTATATTAAGTTTTAACAGCTGAAAAATGACAACTTAGTTATTTCAAAAATATTCTATTTAATATTTATATAGATAATAATTTTATTTGGGTGTTAATAGTTAATATAAATTGTATTTCATTTTTTTCAGTTGAGGTTAAAAATTTTAAATTTTAACAATTGTGCAATTAATTCTTCATCATGCTTGTGTATATATAATAGTATAGGCCTATTTCTATTCACAGGGAAATTAATTTCACTTAATCCACAGAAAATTTAAATTATCCATATTGTCTATGTATCTTTTCTCTTTTACCATTATGCCGGTGTCGAGGATATTAATATTCTTTGGATCTAGTTGAAATTCAGCCTAGCAGGAGACCAGTCTACTGCTGCCTAGCTTGGGTTTCCAAGCTGTTAACAAAGGGACAAATACACACATCTATCCCTGAACGGGATTCGAACCTGCGGCTCGCTGATCGCGAGAAAGATAAGACCTGCCCTTCAGCGTTTCTATCCATATAGTCAATGCATTATATTGATTCATCATTCTTTTAATAACTGATCTAATAATAAATAATTATGACAATTATTTTGACAGAGTTCGGAATTTTGAAAAACAGAGTATAAAAAAACCGACTTTAATGAAACTTTCACTATTGCCTAGCTATATCAGTCCATATCTTGAAAACTACTGAACCGATTTTGATGAAACTTGGATTTATCATTAAGTTGAAAGATACTTAATCCAATAAAAAAAGAATTATTGCAATTCGATTTCTAGTTTCTGAGAAATACGTGGACAAACATACATACATACACCTTTGAATGAAATTTGTCATATTTGTTTAGAAGCCCACATAGACTAACATATATGAATATTGTGCAATTCCCACAATATTACATACATACGCATCAAATTGATAACCTCCTTTTTTGAAGTCGGTTAATAAAACTCTTAGATTGAATAGAGGAGTAAAAATTGAAAAACTATTCATAATAACAGATCATAATATCTATTTACATTCCTAATACACAATTCGCACAAGATTAAAGAGTATCAAAAACCGACTTTGATGAAACTTTCACTATCGTCTAGCTATAACCAGTTCATATCTTGAAAACTACTAAACCGATTTTGATTAAACTTGGACTGTTCCCTAAGTTGAAAGATACTTAATCCAATAAAAAAAGAATTATTGCAATTCGATTTCTAGTTTCTGAGAAATACGTGAACAAACATACATACATACACCTTTGAATGAAATTTGGCTTATTTGTTTAGAAGCCCACATAGACTAACATATACGAATATTCTGCAATTCCCACAATATTACCTACATTCGAGTCGAATTGATAACCTCCTTTTTTTGAAGTCGGTTAAAAAGACATACGCGGACAACCTAGCGAACTATATTTTACATACAAACAAGAAATTAATCCTCCCGAGGAAGGTATAAGAAAGTAGCGGAAGCGCTGAGGTCATCTATTTTTACCGTTTTATCTGCACTTTTTTTTTTTAATCGAAAAATTGATTTTCTCGAACGTAGCATTTAGAAAATGAAAAAGAGCTCTATTTTCTTTCGTTTTTCATCATTTCCGATCGAATGATATGTCACATGCCATATGTTGCCATAGTTCTAAAGACCAAGTGACTGCCACGCCCACAACTCCTACCCTATTAGGACAATTTGGCCCAAACTTTACAGTAATGTTGAACTTGCTTAGAGGAATCTGCATACCGAATTTCACTCCTTTTTAAATAAATACGCGTAGACCTTTTGGTCTCCTCTAATTCC